>JAODAL010015244.1:0-84568 GCA_025379985.1 Phyllomedusa bahiana
TTAAAGAAACCCGGGGTTTTTGGGGAGGCTAAGGGAACATATTTTTAGTCGACGGGAAGGGGGTTTCGGGCACGAGGAAAGATTGTGAGCCGGAGGAGAACATCCTGGCCCGCAGCATTATTCAAAATTTTTTCTCCACCCAAAAAGAAGGGGGGACCCAAGGGGGGGGGTACTGTCAGGTGCCCCTGCACCCTCCCGGGTCGCAGCGCACCTTTCCCCGACCTGGGGGCCCCCCGTCCCCACCTCAGGTCCGGGGCCCGCTCATCCCGGCCGGGTCCCCATGATTTCCCCGGGCCTGCTCCTCCCCCGTCCGTCCAGCCCCCGGCGTGCGCGGCGCCGCCCCTTAGGGAGCGCCGCGGCATCTGAATTAAAGGGGGACAGTGCCCGGGAAATTTGGGCCATTGCCGGGGCACTGCTCTTTTTTTAGCCCAGCCTTTTCCCATGGCCTTCCCGGATCTTTAGTGCACATGCCTTTTGGGAAAGCTTTCCGAAAGCCTTGTCTTGCCTCCCGTGTCCCAAACCCCCTTTTGCTTACGTTTTACCGCCCACATCCTTGCCCCCCTGCCCGACCTTCTGCCTGTCTACGTTCAAAAACCTCAGCCGCCTGCCCTGCCCTTCTTCCCGCCCCCGACTACGACCTGAGGAATTCGTACCCGCCACCTTGGGCCCCCACCGCAGCAAGCCCCGCCTGGTAGGCCTGGTGGACTCCCCCCCCAGCAAGTCCATCCCGCTTTGCGGGGGGCTCTGGGGAATACGGGGCCCACTTAGATTCCACCCCCTGGTGGGGCTTACCCACGCCTGCGGTGGCCCCAGAGGATCCACCTCCGCCCGTTACAGATCTCCCCCAATATGGTCATGTGTAAGGTTATTTTTCAGGATCAGTTGGCTGTATTTTCGTCACTATAGGGGGTGAAGTAGTCATGGTTTTTTGTATTATTCGTCACTATGGGGTGGTGATAGTGTCTTTGTGTGGTGGTATTTTTTCAGTCCTATGGGGTGGTGGTATTTTTAGTTACATGGGCGGGGTCAGGGGGGGGGTTTATTTTTCCTGATGGGGATTAGAAAAAATCTTGGTGGGCAGTAAGTAGGGGGAAGCTCTTTTATTTTTCACGGAAGACCAAATAAAAGGTTTTTTATCCACGAAAAATGTCTTACGCTAAGTAAAGGGGGCGTGTTTAAAAACAACTTAAAAATTTCATTTTACACCCGCCGGTTAAGCTGGGGGGTCGCCCCCCAACCCGCACGTTTCAACCCCAAGACACCACACTAATGGATCTAAAAAAATGAGAAACAGTGCTGAGCCCAGTTTGTCACTCCGATCGGAGGCCCCGCGGGGTTTCGATTGGTGAACATGGCAGCTGGAAGCCTCCATTGCTGCCATGTTTTCAATTTCCCCACTTCAGCCCTCTTTCACCATTTTACAAATAAAAAAATTAAATAGTTCCCCATATTTGATGTTGCCGCGTCTGAAAAGGTCCGATCTATAAAAATATAACATCATTTATCCCCGTACTCTGAAAACCATAGAAGGAAATCTCCAAACGCCAAAATTGCCAATTTTTTGTCATTTCAAGTCCCATAAAATTTGGAATAAATTGAATTAAAAAAGTCCCATTTACTCCAAACCTGTAGCAATAAAAAGTCAACTTCAGCCGCAAAATTGCCCCTCACTCAAGTCCGTTGGTTTGAGTACAAAAAGTTATTGGTCGCAGAAAATGACAAATTTCAATTATAGAGAATGTTTGGAATTTGTCTACGGTACCAAAACATGACAGAAACTGTACCTGTTTGGTTTTGCTGGATGTGTATCTGTACCTGTACCTGTAGAATACAGAGAACTCATCATTTATACCGGAGATTGAACGCTGTAAAAGCAAAACACCTGCAAACCAGACGCAAGTACATTTTTTTTTCACGTTTTTCCCCACTTAGAATTTTTTTTGTGGTTTCCCAGTATATTTTATGGTAATATGAATAACACCACTAGAATGTACATCTTGTTTCACAAAATATCCTTTACATGTCTATGTGGTGGAAAATAAAAAAATTATGCTCCTGGTAAGGCGAGGAAGTCTATTAATATGACAAGCCGTCAGTTAGGGTTAAATAAACTGTCTGCGACACCAGCCCTCACTGACCATTTTTGTTTATGAATGGATGCAATGATGGTCTGATGTAGTCCAGCTAATCCAGTAGTATCCAGTAGAATCCAGCTCTATCCCCTTCATCCCTGAAGGTCATGGCAGATCGCCAAGGCCATAGTCGCATCCACAAACTCCAGGCGGGGCTTGTCCTCTGCCTCCCCTGGGAGTTTGTGTCTGTTAAGCTTGTAGCTGTACATTCTCCTCTCACACCTTCGCCTAGTGCCAACACAAAAGACAACCCTCCTCTAACACTCTATAACCCCCCTAAACCCGCCTACAACTGTGGTAGTATTATTCAATCACTAATGTGCTGGTTATGTGAGTATGATGATGAGGTAATATTTATTCACTATGTGGGGGGGGGGGGGGGGGGGGGGGGGGGGGGGGGGGGTGGGGGGGGGGGGGGGGGGGGGGGGTGGTGATATGAAGCCATGAGAGGTGGCATAATTCAGACACATATTGGCCACAGGTATAAAAACTGTTTAGCTCTGAAATTCACTTTGTTGCCCATAGAAACCAATCACAGCACCACCTATTTAAATAGTTGCACTTGAAAAAATAATAAGGTGCTATTGATTGGTTGCTATTGGCAACAAAGTGAATTTTAGACCTAGACATTTTTCATACATGTGACCTTATGTGATGGTTATGTTTGGTCATGGTGTTGTAGTATTATTCAGTCACTATGTGGTGGTGATATGTGATCATAGTGTTTAGGTATTATTCAGTCACTGTGTTGTGGTGATATGTGGTCATGGTGTGTAGGTATTATTCAGTCACTATGTGGTGGTGACATGTGGTCATAGTGTGTAGGTATTATTCAGTCACTGTGTTGTGGTGATATGTGGTCATGGTGTGTAGGTATTATTCAGTCACTATGTGTTGGTGATATGTGATCATAGTGTGTAGGTACTATTCAGTCACTATGTGGTGGTGATATGAGGTCATAGTGTGTAGATACTATTCAGTCACTATGTGGTGGTGATATGGGGTCATAGTGTGGAGGTATTTTTCAGTCACTTATGTGGTGTTGATATGTGGTCATGGTGTGGTTGTATTATACAGTCACTATGTGGTAATGATATGTCCCTGGCCTGTTATAAGTCTGTAATGGACAACAAGGAACTGGTGGCAATCTACCGGGCTGGCATAGTTCTGTTTCACCAGTGCGGGCAAACGGTTATCTCCCAGCTGTTCAGGATTGTGGGCGAGTGGGGTATCCTCTGTCCCTCCCTGTGTCTCCCTGTGCCCGCGTGGACAGGGAGTTAACTGTGAAACCATATCCAGATGACCTTGAATACCCGTAGAAGGAGCACAATGTCACGAATACACCCCATGTCAGGCCGTTGACCCTCAATTGGGCGCAGCATTACCTGACACCTATTTAATATAAACACTACAAAAATGGTGACAGTACTAAACTCTATTTCCTGCACCCCCTAAAGGTCATGGTTGTGGCTGGGGGTACGGGCCACAGCTGCAACACAACCTCCAGGGGTTTGCTCCTCTTCTTCCCTCCCCCCAGAAAATTGTGTTGTCGCTGTTATCTGTGGCTCATACCCCCCCTCCTGCAAAATACAGCTCCCACCTATCATCCCATAACCCGCCAACCCTACACTCCATGAGGGAGTTTTGGTACAGAAATAGGGAAGGGGGGTTAAGGACTGCTGGAAAAGTGAGGATTCTAAGATGTGTGTGCGGAAATTCTGCCAGAGAATCGTGCCGGAGAAGTCATCATGGCGGTCTGGGGTGAAAGGAAAAAACAAGGGCAAGACGATCTCTCCGATCAGAAAAGACGTCACCTGTGGTCACCGGTTGTAACTGCACTATAATCAGTTCTATGTCTGCAGAGTCCCTGTGACAGCTGGTAGACACTATGATGGCGCCTCACATGTGTTCATGGTCTGGCAGAATTAGAGTAGAATTAGAGTTGATGGTCTTGTGGGATCTTATAGTAACATATGACGGTAATGGACGTGTGGAGTAACTGCTCCATGTAGAGCAGTAGTAATTCTGGAGACCGGATTATTTGGAGGTATTACATCTATTGTACAATGAGATGGGTTTTGAAGGCATTCTCAGCGCTGATTTATCATTACACAGAGACAGAGGTGATGGACGGGATCTAAGTGGAGATACGTGTAACAATAGGTGACATAGGGTTTTTTCTCAGTAGTCTGCAGTTCACAATGTGGTGTGAAAAAATGATGTGAGAACGCAGCTCTACAGAGCTAAACATAACAATGCATTTGAATAACGTTCAGCTTATATGGAGGTTGTTGGATCGCTAGTTTTCTGCCAAACATTAGTAGTGACTTTTGTGTCACAGGTTTGGGTTGTTCACCATTAGTATTCACTCCAAATGTCACTGAGTAGAATAGTTCCCTCTGAGTGGCCCCTTCTAGTGCCCCATACACATATTGGGCGGCTTATGTATTTACTGCAGGCACCACAGAGTAGAGCAAATGGTGGAGGCTCAGGGGACTCTAGGAGATGAGCAGAATCTCTGCAGGGTTCACTCCCAAACTGTGCTCATATTGCAAATGGGCTGCTGCAATAAGTGAGGCCACGAGTCAGAGAACAGCAAGACCTCTGCCCCCAAACAGATGCAGAATGATTAATGAGTATCCCACTCGCTGTATTCTGGGATACGAGTCCTGTGATAGATCTGATAGTCTCTGCACTGCTCACTAGGGTCGTCTGTGGGGGAGGCTGAGTAGCGCACTGCACGGCCATTGTCAACTTACCCCAGGAGAGTGAATCACTGCGGATCCCTCCAGCATGAGATGGAACTTGAGGTGAGCAGGACGAGCTGGGGGGACGAATTGGGCCTGAAGATGCATCGTGCCACCCATAATATTAGAATACTGCAAAGGCCATTGGTCTACTATACGCCAGGGAGAGTGTACTCCACTGCGATCCTCCAACAAGAGAAAACAATAGTGAGAGGACCGAGCTGGGTGGACGAATGGGCTGAAGATGCATCGTGCCTCCCCACTATCTACAGACTGAGCATTACTAATATATAGATCACTGCGCGGTCATTTTCTTACTATACCCAGGGAGAGTTATACTCAACTGCAATCCCCAACAGAGATAACAAGATGATGCAGGACCGAGCTGGGGGGACGAATGGGTTGAAAGATGCATATTGCCCTCCCCACTACCTACAGAGTAAGCACTTACTAATATATAGATCACTGGCACGCGAATCACAACAGGAGTTCAGCTACATATTTCCCATATGGAATACAGCATAATACATAATTAGTAACAGTGAATACCTGTTTACTGTATTTGAATGTTTACTTTGGGAATAAAAAGTCCATAGGATGGCACCCACACGATTAACTAGAAAACACCCAGTGACATGTCGAAGAAGGGGGCTACCTCCACGCCAGGTGCATTAAATGAGTGTATAGTGCGCCTGACTGAATGAACCTGCCAAAAATCTGGCGCGTGGTCTACCCTGCATAATATAATTGATGCGTAATCTATACATAGCATAACTTAGGCGCATAGCATATAATTGCTAGTATATTTGATGCAGCTACTTAAGGCGCGTTCACATGTGTTGTGCCTGGCGTATAATGCGTATAGTTTTGTTGCTACTGTTCATTTATATAGGGAATAGGGCATCAGCAGTATTTTGGCCACAATACACCAAAAATTGGCGCAGCTCTAATGGGACTTCCCCTAGAGTTTTTCAGAGACCCGTATGAAGATCCAGCCCAGTAGTTTAAAATAGGTGACTTTATTGTATTCCAAAACCAGAAGTTAAAAGGTGCAAGCATTGGTGTAACGCGGACACGTTTCAAACCTAAAAGGTTCTTGTTCACAGTTAAAATACCGAGTAGAACATATTGATGACATTGGTCACCGCAGTATCCAGAATCCATCTGGGGCGTCTAAACCCTTCAGGGAGATGAATAGAGCTATTGGTTTGGAGAAGAATGTCACATCAATAGACTCAGAGGATAGGAAAATCTTTACTTCTCAATGGGAAGGCTCCAGGATGTTCTGTATGGACGACCTCCCATGCCTCTAATGGGCTCATTTACAGCAATGCTCACTGCACATCTATGAGTTCATGTGGGATTTCCCTCTCCCGATCATGAATATAATTATAAAGTAACATCTATAGATTTATTGCTGATTCTCCGCTCGGTCACTGATGTAACCGGCTACTCTAGGACATGTTCCAGGTTTTCTGTAGGAAGTTCTGTATAATCTGTGTTCCCCGTGTGATTCGGCCGCACAGTGATCAATATAATAGAGGCGCCATCTTCAGCCCATAGTCATAGTGTTGTCACAGTCAGTGCATACTCTTGTAGTTGTGGGAGGCCCCATCTTCAAGCCCATAGGTCATAGTGTTGTTACAGTCAGTGCATACTCTGTATGTGGGTGGGAGGCCCCACTCAGCCCATAGTCATACTGTTGTCACAGTCAGTGTATACACTGTAGGTAGTGGTAGTTGCCATCCACAGCCCATAGTCATAGTGTTGTCACAGTCAGTGTAATACTCTGTAGTAGAGGGAGTCCCCATCTTCAGCCCATAGTCAGAGTGTAGACACAGTCAGATGTATACTCTGTAGAGGTTAGTGGGAGGCCCCATCTTCAGCCATAGTCATAGTGTTGTCACAGTCAGTGCTACTCTGTAGGTAGTGAGAGGCCCCCTATCTTCAGCCCATAGTCATAGTGTTGTCACGGTCAGTGCATACTCTGTAGGTCGTGGGGGCACCATCTTCAGCCCATAGTTATAGTGTTGTCACAGTCAATGCATACTCTGTAGCTACTGGGAGGCACCATCTTCAGCCCATAGTCATAGTGTTGTCACAGTCCGGAGGCCCTTTACATGAGTGATATATAACAGCATTAGGACTCATACGTTCAATATCAGTAAGAGTTTAATGTTGCAAAATTTTATTTGACAAAGAAAAAAAAAAAAAAAGGGGGGGGGGGGGGGGGGGGGGGGGGGGGGGGGGGGGGGGGGGGCGGGGGGGGGCAAAAAGGGGGGGGGGGGGGGGGGGGGGGGGACAACGCAAATATGTTTACTTTTCTAATGTCTTGATATATACATACCATATTTTTTTCAGTTCTAGAATGCACTTTTTCCCCCAAATTTCAGGGAAAAACAAGTGCATTATTATAATCCGAATCTACAGAGCATGGCAGCTGACGTACAGAATGCGTCCGCTCTGATTACAGTACAGTAGCAGGCTTCGTTCACTCTCACACAGCACCGCTAATACGCAGGATGAGCCCAGCTCCATCCCCTGTGCTCTGTTTTCCTCTGTCCGATCACAAAGGTGTGGGAAAGGGGTCAGTTTTTTCATGTCAGCAAGAAGCCTCATGCAGGTACCACAGTGCCAAGTATGTAAACACCTATTACACCATGCCTTGGTAATGAATGAAGCCCTATGTGTGTATGTAGGACAATGATGAGTGCCCCCTAGAGGTCGAATACCCTAGGGGAATTAAGTATTAGAGTAAAAAAAAGTTTAAAAAAAAATAAATCTTAAAAGTTGAAATCACCAGCCTTTTGCAGCTTTACAAATAAAAAAAGTTCCCCATATTTTTTGTCGCCACGTCCGTAAATGTTCAATTTAGGGATCCAGAAGTAACCAGCGTGCTAATATATTCACAAATTGGACTTCCGGGGGTGGGACCTACGAAGTGGCCGCATCTTTGGAGAGTTCCGCCGGACCCTCGCTAAAAAGCCCAAAATAGATCCCGATCTCGGGCACCAAAACCGACTGGAGACACCATCTGACCTGAAAGAATACGTGAGGCAACCAATTATATATAAAATCTTCAAACTTTACTTGTACAAATATTGTACAAGTAAAACAATTTGTTCTCTTTCAGGACGGACTTTTACAAGATGTGTCGAAAAATAAGAATTCAGATGCATTTCAAAAATTCACAACGTACAATATGGACGCCAACAAACACTATCACGACGGTTGAAGAAAAGAAGTAAAATTTTACCCAGAAGTTTAAGTCATCTTCTCTGGATTCTTTGAAAATATAGTTATAGATGAAGTAACACAGAAATGGGAAACTTGCAATAAGAAAATTAAATCTAATATCACCTATGAGGAAAGACAAGCAATAAAAGAATTAAAAAATGATGCAACATTAACAATGAAAATGGCGGACAAAGGCGGTGCAACCGTCTTATTAGATACTCAATCTTACTTGGATGAAGCCCATAGACAATTGCAGGATGTAAATGTTGTGGGGGTTAGCATCACGAACAGGGAGGCCCGCAGGGGTTCAACAGACCGGACAGTGACAAAAGAAGTAAAAATCAAATCCGGGCTGCCTGGTTTTTATTTGCAGGAGAAAACAAAAACCCACAAAGCCTAAAGTTCGGGCCCAACAACACAAACAAAATGCGGGGCTCGGCTGACTCTACCAAATACAGAGCTTTCCTCTCTGTCCTGCACCTTTTAGACGGCCCAAAGCGTGGTTTCCCCTTAGCAGCAGGGGCCACGGGAAAAATAAAAACCCACAAGCCTGCATGCCCAGGTTTTAAAAGGGCCAACAAAACCTTCCTCACCGGGGCGTGGGACGGGCCCAACCCCCCCCCTTCTCTTTGACCACTCCGGGAAAAAGCCGACCCAAAACTAAGGGGACGGGAAAACCCTAATAACATGGGGTCATTTAACAAAGTGTTACGCCCCCTACAATGTGGGCCTTCCTTCACCGAGCCCACCCCTCTCTTGACACCATCGGTCCAGGGGCCCTTCCTAATCCAGAAAGGGAACAGAACCCGGGGGAAAAAATCCCTTTCCCCGGTTTACCCCCGGCCTGCCACTTCTCACATAGTCTAAAAAAAATTTAGCCCATAAACCAACAGAAAAAATTTAAAAATCAAATGGGACATGGGCCCTTACGAAAAAATCCATTAAAAAAAATTTTAAATTGCTCAAAATCCACGTATCCCCCGAAATTTGTTTTTTGTTCCCAAAAACCCACAAAGCTAACCCCCCGCCAGGCCGCCCCAAAGAAACTGGGATCGGTTCCACCCCTAACCCCTAGCAGTGTATTTTTGATACTTTTTTACAAAAATTGGGTCCCGGGGATACAAATTTGCCCCCAAAAGGGAAATAGGGGAAAAATTTCCCTTGAAACGTATCCAGCAGATGTTTGCAGTCGGGTCACTATAAAGGGCCACCTTAGATGAAAAAAATTTTGTTCACAAACCCCCCAAAAGGAGGAAGGAGTCAAGGGGTAAGAAAGCTCTGTGAAAAGGAGACCCACCCAACTAATCCCTTTTATTCCCTTTTTCAAATGCTTTTGCTCTGGGTAGTTTTTTAAACTAAGAACTTTTCCTTTTTTGGGGAGACCCTTTTATGCAAAAAGCAGGGTGAACCCAATGGGTTCCCCGGCACCCCAAATTTTTGGGCCCAATCGTACATTCAAACTTCGGCAGAAAAATGTTTGGTCCTCGGATATAGGGGACCGGCCGTCCCCCGGGTCCGCTATTGGGCGATTTTTTTTCCGTCCTCGGGCCCGGGCACAGAGGGGGAAATTGGATTCTTTTGCAACATCCCTTTAATACTGCCCCCCTCTAATTCTTTTTACTTTTTGGTCAAAAAAAATTCAAAAAATCCCAAATTATTTGGATGTTGAGAAAAAAAATTAAAAAAATAAATCTTTATTACCACAATGTACCCCCAAAACCAAAAGGGGATGGGAACCGTATTTTACTAGAAGCACTCCCAAACCCCCTTTAAACATTAAAAGGTACCCCCTAAGGGAAAATTTGTGAGACCCAAAAACGCATTTTAGAAACGATAAAGAATACTGCCAGATTTAAGGCAAAAAATCTTTAAAAAAATTATTAAAACCGGGGAAATATGATGAGGAATCCACCCCAAAAAAAAAGGCATTGGGGTGCAAACACACCCCCAAGAAAAATTTCTTGAATACAAAAGGACAAAACAGGAGAATAAAACCCATTAAAAAGGTACAAAATGAAAAACCCAAGGGCCCTAAATCAGACAATTTTAAAAAGAAATATTGGCACATTTTGGCAAAAGGATAACACATAGGGGGCCTTTCACACAACCACCTAGAGTTTTTTTTTTTAAAAATCGCACTTTTGGGAAACCCAATTTAGTACTTTGGGAATACTCCATCCAAACAACAAGACAACACAGGATGGGTCTAAAAAAAAAAGGAACTTTCCCTTTCCCTATCATGTGGAAATTTGCTCTCTACCCTAAAGGGCCCCCCCTATATCACATCCCCAAAGGGTTTTCCCCCCTACCCTCAAAGGTTACTTTTTCATGTAAGACAAGTGGGGTCATTTACATGTTAAAATGCCCTTGCGGGGAAAAAAATAAGTAGGACCCAAAAACCCGCAGAGGGAAATTAAAAAACCCGCGTTAATTTAGAAAAAGTTTTAATATTTAAAATTTTTTCTAAACATGAACAAGGGGTTTAAAAATCACCTTTCATAAATGGAAAAAAGGTCAGAAAAAAAATATGGTTTAAAACTTTAAATTTTGCACGACCCTTTGCCCAAATGAGAAAACATGGAAGGGGATTTAAATGGTTTCTTGGGTTGAAGATATTACCGTCCGATTCAACAACTTTTCCATTAAGTTATTTCAGGGGTAAACTTTTTTGGTTTTTTACTTTGATTCATGTTAAAAACCAATAAAGGGGTTTTTAAAAGAGATCCCCTTAATTTTTTAAACCCTTTTTTTTAAATTTTGTCTTAAATTTGTTTCCCAGTTTCTAGAATTTCCGCATAGTAGGTTTGCTATGTAAAAAATTTGGCATTAAAGGGTTTAAAATTTCCCCTTTTTCCCTTTTTAAGTGTGTTGTTTATTCTAGTTTCGGAGGCCAAAAAAAAAAGGGAAAAAAAAGGTTTTTTAACCTTCTGAAACGTCGCAGGTGCTCTGCAACCATGCGCGGGTCCCCTTCAACAAAAAATAAAATTACAGGACTTTAAAATAATTTCCCCAATGGGAAATTTAGCGGTTTTTCTGCCCACCCTTTTCATAAGGATGGAAAAAATTTTTGCGGGAAGCCTAATAAGGGGCTTTTAAAAAATTTTTTTTTTATTTTGTAAAAAGTAAAGTTTTTAAAAATTTTATAATTTTAATTTTGGTTTTCCTCACGTATTTTCAAGGGATCTATGTAATTGGGGAAAATTTGGGGAATTTTTCCCTTTAAAAAAAACCTTTAACAAACGCGGTTTAAATAGGGATAACAAAAAACCTTCTATAAAAACCACCTGACCTGTCAGGATATACCAGAGAGGACACCATTTGATTTCCCGGATATCTAAAAGGGGGCCCAAAAACGGCCTCGCTGTCCCCTGGCCCTCGTGCCGCGGGGGGGGATGCACAACATACAGCTAATGAGGTTTTTGACCCCAGAAAAGCAGCGCTCCACCGACCCAAAAGCGGGTGAAAACCAAACCCCGGGCCCCCGAGCTTTTTATCCGAGCAATCCTTTGGGGGGCGGGAGAGGGAGAGCGCTTGGGGGATAGAGAGCCCGGGTAAAGGGCCCCGGAAAAGCCCTTTCAGCCTGCGACACGGCACTGAACCCCAAACCCCGGGGTTTAGGGGCACGATTGGCTTGGTTAAACAAATGGGCGGGAGAGACAACGCAAAGTGGAGGTGAGCTCGACCCTTGGGGGGCACCCCCCGGACCTTTTTGGGGCTTGGGAAAATCTACCAACATTTTCCCCCCCCTGCATGAAAGGGGGTTTTAGGTGGGAAAAACCCCTCTTGCCCTACTATCAGTCCTCCACAAAATGTGGTTTTGAAAAAACCCCATGTTAGCCTAAATCTCCTCACCTGCCTCTGTGGGCCCTCGGGACGCCCACCAGTAAAACCCCTCCCAGGGGACATTAAAATTTTTTTTAGAAAACGGGGCCCAAAAAAGCAAGGGGGGAGCTAAACCCCTGTACTTTTCCCGCATACCCCAAAAAAATAAAGGGCTCCCCTCCAGTTATCTAATTTTTTTATATTAAACCTTTTCCGGGGGAGCGGGAAAAGGCCCTTTCCCCCTACCTGCAACTTACCCCCTGGGTCCATTTACAGGGAAAATGAAAATGTTTTTAAAGGGAAAATTTATTATAATAAACCCCCCTAAATTTTCCTTTGGCTGAGAGGAACATCTTTGCAATCCCCAACGGCAAAATGCGTCTTTGCCAAAATTTTCCGCCCACCTAGTGACCAAAAAAATAAATTTACATTTGCTCTCCCAAAATTTCTCTTAGCCTTTCTATTTACCCCAAAGGGGTTAGGACTTCTGTTTTTGGGTTTTCCAGATTCCCGCAAACAACAAAATTCCTGTTTAAAAAAACAGAAATTTTTCCCCAATTTCCCCCCCCTACATATATTCTAAAGCTGAAAAAACCCCGGAAAAACCCTTCCGTTTTTCTGCCAACTTGGGCTGCCTTTCCCGGCACGCTCATTTTTTTTTAGACGGAAAAATTTCCTGCCCAAAAAAGAATCTTCCACAAAATGAACTCCCCCCTGGCCCGTCCAGAGGCTTGTGGAACGGTTTTCCCCAGATCCATAATGCTTCAGTTTTAGGGCGCCCACCCCCCACCTTCGGCTGGGGTGACAATAAAATTTTTTTGTTGTTCTTGTTTCTTTTTTTTTTCCACGAAAATTTGGGCTCATCCTCTTAATAACCCAAGAAACCCGGGTATTTCGTTTTTGTATTGCCCGGCTTTAAAAATTTTAAAAAACTTTTATTTGCATCCCAACAACTTGAGTCTTTACCCCAGAGCCCCCCAAAATTCACTTTTTTTCATAGCTTAAAACCGGGGCCCCCCCCGTTCCCCTCCCCCCGTTGGGACGGTATCCGGATAAACCCCAAACGGGCAGACAAATTGCCTACAATTTAAAACCAACAAAACCCTTAAACCTTTAAAATCCGAAGGCTTTAGTGGGGAAAATTTTGTTAAAATTTTTACTGTTTACCTATGGCTTGGGGGGGGGAAAGCCCAAAATTTTGGCTGAGGGGGAAACTAACGGTTCCCTTTTCCCGAAAAATAGTCAAATATTTCATAAACCCCAATTTTTGCTAATTTCAGCTTCTGATTTCTCCTGGCTCCCCCTTTGCTGTCTCTCTCACTAGGGGCACTGTTAAAACAGACTTTGTACAAGGACTTGAGCCGCCCAAACCCCCAGCCTTCAACACCAAAAAAAAGGGTTTTAAAAATGCCCATAGTTTCGCCCCCCTTTAAAGTCCCAAAAACACTAAAACAAAGCTTCACAAAGCAAAAACCTAAACAAGACCATGGAAACCCCCGGGTTTTATCGGGGGGAAGGGGTCCCCAGTTACTCCTTTCGGGGGGGAAAAACACCCACCTTTAACCTCTCCCCCCCCAGAAGCCCAGCCGCGGCACAAAAATCTTGCTGCAGACCCGGGGAATCCCCGGTGCGCAAGAGGTTGGGCAAGGCTATTAACCCAAAACTTCCCAACCCGCCCCGATCGATGTTTTAATTTCCAAAATTTCCAAATAACACTGCAAATCAAAAAACAGGAAACGCCAAAAGATAGGAAACTTGAAAACGGGAATGTCTTCCCCCTTGGGAAACCGCCACCAAGCAAATGGGGCGAGAATTTCCCCCCGGGGTCAGAAAGCAGAAAAATTATTTTTTTCGAGATTAACTTTAAAAATCTTGGGAAAAAAGGGAAAAGGGGGGAAAAAAAACCTCCCCTTTTTGGGAATCCCCGAATTCCCTCCAAAATGAACCCGCTAAAAAACGTCCCCGGTGACAGACCCTCAAAGGCCCCTGAACCTTGACCTTTCAAAGTCCACTTCTAAAATTTTAGCAAGTCCATCGATTGGAAAAAAGGGCCCCCCAAAAGTGAGAGAGACAGTAGACCTAGACAGGGCCTTCCCCCTGTACGCTAACTGGCCTTTTTAAAGAATGGTTTTGAAAGGTTTTTTGGTTTTAAACCCGGTCCCTCCCGGGGCATGGTGCCAAGGCTTCTTTTTCCTTATTTTTCCTCCGGCTCTCTGCCCAAAATGGAAGGGAAAACCCTCTATGTCGCCTCCTGTTTTTGAGAAGCAGTTTAGATTTTTCCCGTTGCAATACCCCGCCCGCTTTTGGGGTTAAAAGTGGAGGGGGAAAGGGGGGGCCCCACTTTCAAAGAACCCCGAGGAAGCAAGACGACACTTTTTCCCCCAAAAATCCGGCTAGCGATTCCACATTTTTCAGGTGTTTGGCAAATGCCAAAAGAGTATCAATTCTTTTTTGTTGCTTTTTTTTACTTCTTGCTTTTTTGCAAATGGTTTTTTCACTTTTTTTGGGCCAACTTTTAGGCTCTGTTACTGGTTTGCCAAATTTTTAAACCCCCTGGCTTTTTTTCCCCAAAAGGGTTAAAATTTCCCTTTTCCGTGGCTTGGACTTTTTCCCGGGAATCCGGAAAACCACCCCTGAGGAGGCTCTACCTGCTCGCTGGGGGGAGTTAAAAACCCTCTTTTCACAACATTTCCCATATTGAATTCACCCGGAACCGGGGGGGTAAGGTGGGGTAAACCCTCCCCCCCTAACATGCAGTCCACACCCTTCACCCCTCACCCCAACCTTTTAAAAAATTTGTTGGAACGGGGCGGGTTTTTAAAAACCCCAATTAAAAAAAAAAAAAATTTTAAAGTGCCCCCCAAGAAACTACGCCCCTCAATTATTTTTATTCAGGAGACCCCTTTGGGAAAGGGCGGGGACCCCTAGCCCTTTTTAAAGGCTCCCCCGGTGGGGGTCCAGTTTCAGCTCCCTACAACCCTCTAAAACGAGGGGGAGTAAGCATCTTATTTCACCCTCCCAGCCCCGATAATACAGAACCTGTTTTGGGGGTTTTTTTTCCACACGGCAGTTTTTATTTTAGATGGGTTTCCCTCAACCAAACCCCCCCTCGTTTCTCCCTTTTTTTCAAAATTTTTTTTGCCCCAAACCCCCCCCAAATTTAAATTTTATGCTGGCTTTACAACCTTTTACTAAGGGAGAACCTTTTTTCAACGAGTCCAAACGGCGGTGACTTCAACCTTTAACCTTTTTCCCTGAATTTTGGGCCGCACTTGGGGGGAAATCACGAAACCGTTCACTTCAAGGCCCTGCTGGGGGCTATCTTGACTATTTTGGGGATTTGGGGACCCGGTTAATGTTGAAAAACCCCCCCCCCTCAGTGAAGGGGTTTTACTTTCCACTCACATTTCATTAAAAAGGGCCCTTTAAGAATTTTTCCGGGGCTCGGGGGCGAAAATTTGGTAACTAGTGATTTTCGTTTCAACATCCCGGGTTGCCTTTTTCCCTTTTACGGGGAGACAGTTTGGCCCCTCTAAATCGCAAAGGGGTTTCCCATCATTCCCCTACCCCTCGAAGATTTCAAACAATTCTTGTTGGTTTAAATTTGGGCCAATTTTGTAGGGCGACAATGTTCCCTTTCAAATTTTCGGCCCACCCCTTTTCGGCCCCACCCTCCTTAAAACGGCCTTCGACGACACTTTTTTCCTATTTTTAAAAATTTGCAGGGAGGGATCCCTGGAAAAAAAAATAATGTATTAAAAAATCCCGGGAAAACCCCCTCAGGGATATCAGGATATGTACTTTACCCCTACAGCGACCACCCAAAAAAAAAAAATCAAAACGAAACAACTAAAAAGGAGGGGCATACCTTCAGGGACAGGAAAATTGGGGGGGCAAATTTTAAACGATTAAAAATTTAAAAATTTCAGATGGGGGGCAAACAAAATTGGCCCCCCTTTTTGACTGAACTCAAAAGGGCCCCCATCCCCCTTAAAAAGTTTCAAAACTTTTTATTGAAAATTTCCCAATTTCCCACACTGTGAGCATATTCCCTCCCCATTTCCCACCCAAAAATACTTCAAGTTTTTTATAAGGCTCCCGTATGATTCCCGGGAACACCCCGGCCCTTCCCAAAAAAACCTTTTCCCCCTTTCCGAATTCCTTTCCTCGGATTTAGGGGAATTTTTAAAATGCAATAACCCCAACTAATGCCCCCCCGGGGGTGCCATCTGCCATCAAAAATTACCTAACCACAAAAAACCCCCGGGGGGCCCCGATGGGCCCCTTTTGGCAGAAAAATTTATAAGAAACTCACCTCCACCCATTACCCCTCTCACCCACTTACCCAAATGGGGTATACAGGGTCAGTTCACTTCGACAGAATTACTGTTTCAAAAGACCCAAATTTTTTATTTGAAGCAAATTGGAAAAAAGAATGGCAATAGGGATCAAACCCTCCCCGGCCCCCCACCACCACCCGGGCCCCAAAAAAGATGCCCTTAGTTTTTGACGCCGAGGGGGCGTTCGACCTGTCTCCTGGGAGTTTTTTGGCCCCCCACCCTAGACACAGAGGCTTAAGCAACCAATTTTGCTTTTCCCCCAAAAAATTTCCAGTCCAAAAAGTCAAAAAATGGTTTAATTTTAAAAAACCTTCCCCATCCCCAAATTCCCTTTGGTAAAATGGGACCAAAGGGGGCTGTCCCCCCATCTTTCCCCTCAATTTAATTTTTCTTTTGACCCCCCTAAACACCACCCCAGAAACGATCACTCTCTTTGAAGGGATACACCCTGGAGGCACAAATTTAAAATTTTCAGGCCCTTTTTGACGAATATCCTTTTTTTTTATCCCAATTTCCCGGGAAAGGGCCCTTGCCCAGTAAACTTGGATGTTTTCCGATCCTTCGGGTTTCCCCGCGGGGGTTTAAGATAAATGAGGGGCAAATCGGAGGCAATGCTTCCCGAGCAGACAGCTAATCCCCAAATGGGGCCCTTTACCTGGGGGTCAGAAAACCCTTTCGAAATTTTTTAGTACCCAAAACCCTAGAAAATGTACCATGATTTTTTTTTTTTTTTTTTTTAAAAAAAAACCTCCCCCTTTTATGTTGGAAACAGAAAGATTTTTTCTCCCCCCTGGAAAAAAAATTTTAAATTTTTTCTTTTTAAACTCCATACTTTTAATGAAGTCTTTACCCACTAACCTAAGGCCCCCGGGGGGTTAGGGGTAATTAACAAAATCTTCACCTCCTTCAATTTTGGGAAAAAACCCCAGACCAAAAAAACTTACAAACTTTTAAATCAACATCGCTCAAATGGAGGAATAAACTTTCCACACATCAAAAAAACAATTTAGCCTCAAACTCCGGGGTAGAAGGGGGACTGGAAAAGTGGTACCCAAACTTTTACAGAAACCTGCATGGATTTAACAATTTTATACGGGGCCCCCCCTGATCAGTCTCTTGCATCTCCCATACAACTCTCTCCCCCACGAACGTACTTCAGAATCCATTGATAATGGCGACATGGCACGCCTGGACCAAGGCTAGGATAATACTTAAGTTAAACCCAAACCAGTCTCTGCTTTTGCCTTTTTTGCACAACCCTAATTTCCATGAAGGCAGGCCCCCCGAGAGATTCAAAGCTTGGTACACACAGGGCGTTCAAAGGGTGGCGGACTTGGTAAACAGACATACTAGACGCCCCTATTTTTTCAACGAAATACAGCTTACATTCCTGGTTTTAAGGCCACATCCCTTCCACTATCTCCAAGCCTGTAGCTATGTGCAGAAGGTATTGAGGGAACTGGGAGAAGGGGACTGGAAAGACCTGTTTCTCAAAATTACACCGTCTTCACAACACAAAAAGGGCTTAATTACCAACTTTTACAACCTACTCCGTGTCCCATTGGACTACTCCAAACTGAAGGGAGGTGTGTCTTATTGGATTGACAAAATTTGGAATCCCTGACGCTGAACTCACTATTTACTTCCCTTTCCCAGGCTTCAAGGTATTTACCATCCATGATGTATTGGGAAATGGTGTTTAGAATCACACACCACACCGAGGATACATGATGGGACACTCTGATAGTCACGTCTGCTTGAAATACAAGGCTCCGCAGGCAGACTCACTGCACTGCTTTTGGCTCTGCCCAAGGATCCACACTTTTTGACTGAGTGTTTGGTCGTTTACCCTCAGAAACCTCTTACCATATTGCCCAGACTCTGATCTTTGGGCTCTTTTCAGCAGGAAGGCTATCTTGCAATGCTGGATACAGCCCAATCCACCAACCATGAAAATATTTCTGGAAAAACTGTTGCATATTTTCCGCATAGACTGGTTGGAAGCGGCCACGCAAAAAGAACAAAAAGCACAACACTTTTTTCAGATTTGGTAAAAATTTATTATACTCCTCCCCGCACACATCCAAGACAAGATTAAGAAATGCTTCGAATTTACAAAGTGATACCTAACAACCAATCCATTGAGTATAACACGTGAACAAACAGGGTGAGCTGCACGACCACTGGTTTGATCTGGATGTGGTGGGCATCCAGGCCGCGGGTGGATCTTCCCATGTTCGTCCCCTCCCCCCCTCCTTAACCTCCCTTCTCCTCCTTTTAGTTGTGTGTACAGTTAGTTTATGGCGTACCCTCTTCTCTTTCTCCATGAAAAAGTTGCAAAAGGTTAGAAACACAAGTTTGAAAAAAAAAGTAAAAAAGGAGGGTTTTTTTTTTCGTAAAAAAGGAAAAGTTTGTGATGACGTTTAAACGGTGCCGGGTGCCAGGTTTGAGACGCACACTAGATAGAAGTTTCTTTCTTATGCTTGGTGGCACTCACATGGGGTGCTCAATGAAGAGGCTCCTGTATACTGTAGTTTGTTACGAATTTTTATATATACGAGACTACTCTGTTACAGTTCCTACTTTGTGAGATGCATGTTTATACCTGCTCGCTCACACTGTGCAGTCTACATCTTAGGGAACGCATTACTATGTTTACCAGTCTACTTTGTCAACTTTCTCATTTGCTGGAAAGTGTGATTTTCATCTCTAGGCTAGATATGTGACATCTCATACTTTATGGAACGCCTTCTTGTATTCATAGGAATGCGATGTTAACGCTTCTATCTGTGTATGATGGTTTCATGTGGTTTGTATGCCATTTTATGTTGAAAAATTGTTAATTCTCGTAATAAAAACACATTTGAAAAAAAAAGAAATGAAGGTCAGTCAGTCCAAAAAATTGGAGAAACTTTGAAAGTGTCCCCAAGTGCAGTGGCAAAAACCATCAAGCGCTACAAAGAAACTGGCTTCAACATGGGACCGCCCCAGGAAAGGAAGACCAAAAGTCACCTCTGCTGCGGAGGATAAGTTCATCCGAGTCACCAGCCTCAGAAATCACAGGTTACCAGCAGCTCAGATTAGAGACCAGGTCAATGTCACACAGAGTTCTAGCAGCAGACACATCTTAAAAACAATGTTAAGAGGAGACTGTGTGCAGCAGGCCTTATGGTAAATAGCTTGCTAGGAAACCATTGCTAAGGACAGGCAACAAGCAGAAGGGACTTGTTTGGGCTGAAGAACACAAGAAATGGACATTAGACCAGTAGAATCTGTGCTTTGGTCTGATGAGTCCAAATTTGAGATCTTTGGTTCCAACCACCGTGTCATTGTGCGACACAGAAAAGGTGAACGAATGGACTCTACATGCTTGGTTTTCCACCGTGAAGCATGGAGGAGGGAAAGATGTGATGGTGTGGGGGTGCTTTGCTGGTGACATGTTGGAGATTTATTCAAAATGAAGGAATACTGAACAGCAGCGGCATGCTATTCATCCGGTTTGCGTTTATTTGGGACCCATCATTTATTTTTCAACAGGGACAATGACCCCAAAACACACCTCCAGACTGTGTAAGGGCTATTTGACCAAGAAGGGGGAGGTGTGGGGTGCTACGCCAGATGACCTGGCCTCCACAGTCATCAGACCTGAACCAATGAAGATGGTTTGGGGTTTGGCTGGCCCGCAGAGTGAAGGCAAAAGGGCCACCAGTGCTAAGCATCTCTGGGAACTCCTTCAAGACTGTTGAAAGACCATTTCAGGTGACTACCTCTTGAAGCTCATCCAGAGAATGCCAAGAGTGTGCAAAGCAGTAATCAAAGCAAAATGTGGCTACTTTGAAGGACCTAGAATATAAGACATATTTCAATTGTTTCACACTTTTTTGTTAAGTATATAATTCCACATGTGTTAATTCATAGTTTTGATGCCTTCAGTGTGAATCTACAATGTTTATAGTCATTAAAATACAGAAACTGTTGGAAAGAGAAGGTGTGTCCAAACTTTTGGTCTGTACATTGTTTCACATTTTGCCCCACTTAAATTTTTTTTTGCAGTTTTCCAGTATATTATATGGTAATATGAATAACACCAATAGAAAGTACATCTTGTCCCACAAAATAAAAGCCCTCATACGTCTATGTCGGTGGCTTAGGGAACATTACACTTTCTCTCCTATGTGAATTTTCTTGTGTTTTGCTAGATGTGCTTTAAGTGTAAAAGATTTCCCACATACTGAACATGAGTAAGGCTTCTCTCCTGTGTGAATTCTCTTGTGTGCAATTAGATTTGATTTCTGTGTAAAAGATTTCCCACATTCTGAACATGAATAAGACTTCTCTCCTGTGTGAATTCTTTTGTGTGCAACTAGATTTGATTTCTGTGTAAAAGATTTCCCACATTCTGAACATGAAAAAGGCTTTTCTCCTGTGTGAATTCTCTTATGTATAACAAGTTTTGATTTCTCTGCATAAGATTTCCCACATTCTGAACATGAAAAATGCTTCTCTTCTGTGTGAAGTCTCTCGTGTGTAATTAGATTTGATTTCTTTGTAAAAGATTTTCCACATTCAGAACATGAAAAAGGCTTCTCTCCTGTGTGAATTCTCTCATGTTTAACAAGACCTGCTTTCTCTGCAAAAGATTTCCCACATTCAGAACATGAGAAAGGCTTCTCTCCTGTGTGAAGTCTCTCATGTCTAACAAAATGTGATTTCTTTATAAAAGATTTCCCACATATTGAACATGAATATGGCTTCTCCCCTGTGTGATTTTTCTCATGTTCATCACGACCTGACTTATGGGTGAAACATTTTCCACATTGTAAACATAAATATGGCTTCTCCCCAGTGTGAATTTTTCTGTGCCTAACAAGGTTTGAGCGGTTTGTAAACAGTTTACCACATTGACCACATGGAAAGCTTTTTCCCTGTTTTTGGCCTGTACTTGTGGTAACCATCGGTGGTCGGTCAGGAGAAGGTTCCTCATGATTGGGGGGAGTATTCGACAGGTCTGTTCTGTGTCGTCCTGGATGTACATTCAGGGTATTGTGGTTATCTCCTGAAAAGTGCTGCATGATATCGTCTTCTACTTTATAACTTAGTGAGGACAAGCAGTTTCCTTCATAGATCTTACAGAAGTTTTCTGTTAAAATTAAAAAATATGTTTTAATGATTTTTTTCTTTTCAAACCAAAAAGAGAAACATTTTAAACATACCTTTTAGGTGGGAAAACTCCTGCAGCTTTTATTACGTTATTTTGGGAAAAGCCAGAGATGGACCCAGAAAGGCCCAATTTATTTGACCATTCCTACTTCCGATGTTCATGTAGCTCATGCAGGCATTCCCTGTGGTGCACTGACTTGCTAGGTATGTAAGGTGTGATAGGCTCTGCACACATATCCCTCATTGCTGTTATGAGGATAAGGGGTGATTTATTAGAGACGCAAAAAGGGTTGATTATTGGCTTTCACATTTGTGATCTGGGTTGGCGGCTGCTGTAGTGAAAGTGTTATAGTGAGTGGAGAAATACGACATGAACAGTGCAGAGCTCCACCTGCCATATATGTAAACGTCGACTATTAAGGTTCATGAGGGTGGAGAGACAAACTACATAGGAGTGGCTCACCCCGAAAATGACCCAGGGGGTGACCAAATGTGGGTCTAATACAACATGAAATACTCAAACGTACGGGGCCCAGAGCAGACGGATGTCACTGCACCTCTGCAAACCCTACTGTGTATGGGGCCCAGGAGATGGATGACTGACCTTGCAAACCCACTGTGTATGGGGCCCAGGCAGACAGTTGACCTGACTCTTCTAATTTCCTACTGTGTATGGGGCCCCCGAGCAGACGGATGTTTACTGCACCTCTGCTAACCCTATGTGTATGAGGAAACCCGGAAACAGACAGATGTCACTGCACCTCTGCTAACCCTACTGTGTATTGGGCCTGGAGTAGACGGATGTGATTGCACCTCTGCTTACCCTACTGTGTATGGGGTCCTGGAGAAGATGGATATCACCGCACCTCTGCTAACCCTACTGTGTATGAGGACCCCAGAGCAGACGAATTTCACTGCACATCTGCTAATCCTACTGTGTATGGCGCTTTAGAGTAGACGAATGTCACCACACCTCTAAAAACCAAGTAGATAAAGCTTCAGTTTTCCTGGCAGTATCAGAATTGGACTCCGCTGATTGGCAAAGGGTTGTTTTGTCCGACGAGTCACGTTCTCTGCTTCATGGAGGAGATGGACATTGGCATGTCACGTGAGAAATATCAGAGACTTAACACCCTGCAACCATTGCTGGAAGAACACAAGTTGGTGGTGGCACTGGGCCATTCATTCATGTGCAAGGCTTCCTCACCCAATTTAAAGGGGTTGTCTCACTACAAGGATTGCTTTTTATGTTAAAGATCTTGCAAAAACAAGTCCATTAACATTGTCCTACGTATTCCTAGATATCCCCTCTTGTATGGACTGCATCAGCTCCTCAGGTCGCTATAGCTACAGACCTGTTTACTCTCTCCTGATAGGCTGACAGCAGTGGTCGCTATAGCTACAGACCTTGCTTCTACTGCAGCCTAGTAGAAGCCAGTAAACACGCCCCTGAATTCAAAATGAAACCAAGAAAACAGCACTGAGGTAAGATGAATCGATGTAGTGAGACAACCCCTTTAAGTATGAATCCATCCTTGCAGATCCCATACACCCATACATGCTGATTGTCTCTCCTGGGGTGGATGGGATCTTCCACCAAGATAATGCGATATGTCAGACAGCTAGAAACGTCTGACATTGGTTGGAGACTTTCCAGTACTACCCTGGCCCTTAATTCCCTGACCCTAATTGAGCACATGTGGGGCAACTGGATGTTGGCTCTGTGGCCCCTCCAGCAGCTGTGGGATACGGTCGGCTACAGATAACTGTGACAATCTACCAGGACCTTATGGAGTCATTCGCCGCCTGTCTCGCTGCTGTCTGTGCTGCACAAAAACGGTCTCGCTGGAGATAATGATGGACTTCACTGTGTGTATTTCTCATTACCTTCACTCCTTACAGTGGCTCAAAAGTCTGCATGAGAACCTGCCTGTGTGACTGCAGCCTTATAAATCCTTGTATAACGCTGTAATGTATCAGTGACACTGTCAAGTTGGTAATTTAAGGAAAAAACATCAAAGTCTGTTTCATCATTACATTCTTATTAAGTTCATCAGATAGTTTGTTAAACTGCGTTTACTGCTATACATCCTTATCGAAGTATCAGATATCTCTCACCCAGCTTTCCTTAAGACAGATGCAGTGTCTGCTAAAAGCAAGAGATTCAAGGCCTTCCTCCTCCCCCCAGATGATACAGAGGAGAGTTTGTGAATGTGTCATATCAGCTAATGTTTCATACGAACACGCAAATTATAACTTGTCTCTTAGAGACTGCCAATTAACCAATCATGTAGTGACAGAATAGTCATGTGATTAAAAAAGTTCTATTGGAATGTAGTTTACTGTGATTAAAGCAGATTCATGTCCCAAACGGAAAGTGTGGGTCATATTTCTCGAGCTCCGGCTGTCGACCGCTATAATAATAATATAATTTGGAGGAGGCACTTAAGTGGAGAAAGGAGTGGACCAAAGATAATTTCCACACCTGATTTTATCATCTTGACAGTGGTGCCGTGTCATCTTGACAACACAGTCCAGGATTCTGCTCTACACTCAGTAATCACTTTTATCACATAAACCTGGACTTGATAAGATTCTGAGAGTTTTTACAGAAAAAATGGGACATTAATTTCTCAAAAACAAAACGGAAACATGGCCATACTCACAGCTCAGAAAGCATGGACCCAAGATGAAAGTCAGCAAGAGGCAGCACCAGCCCCCATGCTACTTAAGAAAAATACCCAGGTGCAGCCAATCGGTAATAACTCACCACTAGGGGGTGTTGTGCACCCTAAAAGTGCTGAGCAGTCTGCCCAGTCAAATGGTGGTGGCGTAATAGACTGTAAGTCAGCATGGTGTAGCACACATTTTTATAATATTGGCACCCATCTATTGTTTTATCTATAGGCAATCAGAATACCAGCAACCGCCCCCCTCATACAATGAAGGTGTGCGAGCGGCTGTCTTACGGATATTTTTGCATTTTTACAGTCTCCCAAAGTATGGTACTGCGGCTTTTTTGCATACTATGTGAATATATGTCAATTCAAGGTGCAGTCTTTTTTTTTTAGATCGTTGGCTGCAAACCCGGGTATTTTTTTAAGTAGCATGGGGGCTGGTGCTACATCTGTGCTGACTTCAGACTTAGTCCTGCTTCTGAGCTGTGAGTATGGCCGTGTTTCCGTTTTGTTTAAGATTTTGAGAATCACAACCTTGTCTGACACAGGTCTGTCCTCTGCCCACACATCTGGCCCTTCAATACCAATGGGGCAGCACTTTAATACAAGCGGACATCATCTGGTTAGTGACAATCTCATCATGGCTATAACCAGATCATCATGAGACACAGTGCACATCTCCAGCTGATCTCATGGACGGGACGATGAGGTCTGTACGGCTTAACGACTGCAGTCACCAGATCTCCATGTTATAGGGCATCTCTAGGATGTGGTGGAATAGAAGAGCGAGGTTTTCCCTCAGAATCTGTAATAAAGGTTTCCAGGATCTTGTTGGATCCCTTCACTAAGAATTAGGCTGTTTAGGGAAAGGTGGCCCTAATGAAGTGCCCCTGAGAGCAGATCCAACTCCAGCCCCAGAAACACTGCAATAAGTGTCCATAATATATAGAAGGGAATCAATTCCTCTCAACTTCTATTTAACCCTTCACAAATTCTGACCTTAAGGATGAAATGGATTTTCCTTTTTTCCTCCAGAACTCTATTATGTGACCCCTGACTGTGGGGTAATACTTGACAACCCTTCCAGGTTGGGCAGCAGATTTCCACAGATGGGGGTCCTCTCATGCCCTCCGGAAGGGTCAGCAAAACCTCCCTTAGCTACACAGCTGCCGGAGATTCTCTATATGAGAAGCAGCATAGACCCTACCCTGAAGCTACCGGCACGATGATAGCTTCCACATAGGTAGATAGCTTCGGTGCGCAGAGCAGTGCTGTGAGGAGCGGGCGGGGTTTATCGGGACCGATGAAGCTCTGCCCCCTCTTCCAAAAATGCATTGTGTGTTGGGGGATCCTTGGGAGGCACTTGTGTGTGTATGTGGGGGTATTTCTGTGTGTGTGGGGAGTATTTCTGTGTGTGCATGTGGGGGGCAGTGTATGTGTGTGGGAGAAGTGGGTGTGCGCATGGGGGGTAGTTATGTGTGTGTTGGGGGTGTGGTGGCAGTTCAAGTGAGCAGATGTAAGCACCACCTTATAGAGCAGCTGTAATGGGGTTAATAAGAGTTATTGTACTTTGGTCTCATTATATCAAGAATAAAACACTGAGTAATTTTGTTTTTTAGAAACAAATGTGGAATTGATGAAATTGATTATATGTCGGCAGAACAGTCACCTGGAGTCATTTTTATATTGTTATTCAAAGAGATAAACTTCAAGATTCTGGAAGGTAGAATTCTCTCTCACAGACGTCATTGTTCTGCAAGTTCTTTGTTAATTAGTCATGTGACCGCATATGACTCTTCTGTGTTTATTCGTTGTTTATATGTATTAATTTTTGGTGTGTTTAAGCCTCATATCAGTCCCTTAAACTTATACCTGTCATGGAAGTTATCTCCAGATCATGAGAGCATTCCAGAATAGGATGTTACACATATTCATTTTGGGTTTTTTTCCCATAACTTTGAGCCAACTTTTTATGTGATCGTAAGCCGAATGCTTGTCATGCGTTAGGGAGGGGATGATTGATTCCAGACTTTTATACAAGTCATTTTTTCCCGGAATGTTTTTATTACACAATCCTTTCTTTTAAAATGTTTTCATCTTAACGCTAAAAAACAGTTTTCTGATTCACAAGGATTTGGTTTGTGAGGGCAAATTTTCTGGGGTCGTCATAATCTAATATGAATTTCCCCAATCCAAAGACAGAAACAGTTAAAGGGGGGCGCGATAACAGGGGGGGTATTTCTGTTGTGTGGGGGGAGTACTTTTTGTGGGGCCCGTTTTGTGTGGGGATTTTGGTGTGCGTGTTGTGGGTTTTGGGGGGGTTAGGGGGGGGTTTTTTGTGTTGGGGTTTCTGGGGTTTCGCGTGGGGATACTGTGTGTGTGTTGGTTTGGGTTTCTGGGTGTGCATGTGTGGGGGATTTCTTGTGAGGGTTCTGTTAGAGGGATACTTGGGGGTACTTGTGTGTGTGTGGGGGGGGGTACTGCGTATGCGTGTGTGTGCGAGGGGCTACTTGTATGTGTGCGTGGGAGGGAGAGGTTCGTAATTGTATGTGTGTAGGGAGTTTAATTGTGTGTGTGGTGGGGGCAGGAGCGTGTAATTTTGTGTGAGGGGGGTGTTAATTTGTGGGGTGTTGAGGGGAAAAGGGGGGGGGTGAGTGTGTAATTTTGTGTTTTGGGGGAAAGGGGTTTTGAAAATGAATTTGTGTGGGGTGTTGTGGGGGGGGGGGGGGGTGGGAAAAAAGGTAAATGTGTGTAATGGTTTCGGGGCTCTCTCCGCGGCTTTCAGGGGGTTTGAAGTTTTCCCCCCCCGGTTTTCCGGTTTCCCCTTTCTTCCCTGTGGTTTCTTGGCCGTCCAAAGGTTTTCAGGAGACAAGCCCAAAAGGGGACAGACTTGGGGGTTGCCTATTCCAAAACCCCGGGGAAAACGGGGGACCCCTCCATTTTTTTCCCAAAATTTTTGGGACCCGTTTTTCCTATTATGGAAAATGGATGTTTTCCTGGGGGTGACGGGGGGCACCCCGCTTTCCCTGGGTGCCCGAAAAGGCTATCCATCCCCCTTTTGTATTTGTGATTTTTTTTATTTTAAGGGTTCCCCTTTGGGAAATACTTCAGTTCAGTGGACTACGTGGATCAACCTTTGTTTTTTTTTTTTTTTCAAAAAAAAATGGTTAAAAAAGGGGTGTTAACAGGGATGAATTTTTTGTTTAACTGTGGGAATTTTTTTGTCTGTGTTTTTTTTTAAAAAATAAATTCCAGTATTGTAAACACAAAACGCCTCCCTTTAATATATCACTCGAGTTTGGTTTTCACCCAAATCGGTTTGTAAAAAAGAGGAAACTGTCAGATACCTCCAAAAACCACCCAAGGTAAAACCGACAGCTGCAGTCTTTTTATTATCAGAATGGGAAGTCCATTAATCGGGTCATTCCGATACAAAAATACCAGCCTGCCTCCACAGAAGCGACCATCACTTTAGAGGCCTGCTTCTGGGGTTTCCCGACCTTCCCATAACCCTGGGGGTTGAGTACTATGGTAATATGACATCGGTTACTGTCAGCCTTGGGATGCAAAAGCACCACGGGGCAAACACCAAGGGCCAAAGCGGTTTTTGGGAGATGAAAATGGCAAAAAGCCCCTTTTCTACACTGAATTAAAAATGGAAAAAAAAAAGTACAAATTGCAAAAATAAAATTTTTATTAAATAAACCTCTCCGCCATCACCCTTTTTAAACCCATTTTTTTAAAAAATCAACCAACTTTGGGTCTAATAATCCAATGACCCAAACCTATCAAAGGAAACCTGTATAAAAATAAACTCCATCTCCTGCATCCTTAAAGATCTTCCGCCCTGATTTTCTCGGGGTCAGGGAAATGGAGTAAAACCAAAAACCAAAATCCAATCTATCCCCTCCACCCCCAAAGAGATGTAAGGTGTCTCTGTACTTTTTTTTCCCACCCTTCCCCATCATTTTTTTTATGCTCCCAATCCAACACAAAATACAACCCCTTTCACTCAAAAACCCTCCACCTAATCCCCCCCATTCCCTGACTTCCACCTATCAATCCACTCCACCGATCACCCCAAAACCCTTTTCCCCTGCACCACACCTCATAAAACCCCACATCAAACCCCTTTATATGGATTTTTTTGGGGGGTGCTATAGGTTGGGAATATTAAATAAATAGAATTTAAAGGTTTTTGGGGGAAAATTTTGAAATACAGTTGGGGCCCGGGAAAAAAATCATCATGGTGTCGGGAAAAGATGGAGAAAAAAGGAAACAGAAAAATCCCAGTCATAGAAGATGTCTCCTTGAGACCTAATGTGAAAAACCTGTATTTACACGGGTGTCTACAACTATATGGTCACTGATGGGGAAAAGGGTTGTTTGTAATGATTTAGGCACAGTTTAGAGGTACTCCCCGGAGCTGAATAGGCTATGGCCAAAACCCTAAAATTTGCTTTTTTCCAGAGCTTTACACATTTTAATGGACGGGGGTGACCTTTTGTAAAGGGGGTTTTGGGGTAAAATAATAGGGTTGGGTCATGCAAAGTTTTTTGGGGTCGCGGGATGCCACCTCAGCTTCAGGTCAACCTGTACCACTTTTTAAAAAGGGGGGAACATGGGTAAAGTGGATCTCTAAGTGTCCCCCTGCGTGCATATGTTCATCACAGCGGGGAACCCCAAAACCTGATCCTAAGCCTCATTTACGGAGGACCTAAAAAAACCCTTGAGAGAAGTCCCTCCCAGGCCCCGCCCAGGATCACTGAAGAAACCTCTGAATTCATTACTATCACCTGGTGGTCGCATCTTCTGGGATTCCTCCTCATGTTTTCTCATCCTCGGTCTCGCTCCTCAACTTCTCTCCATCGGCCCCACTTTAGTATCATCAGATCTTCCCCTGTTGGGCTATGGAACAATTCATACAGCAACAGACGCATAAGAGACACCAAATAACTATGAGCCCATCTGTGACTGCAGGAGGTCCACACCCCATATACAGATTGTGTATAGGTCTCATCTACCAGAGGATTCCCTGGGACATCCGTCTCTTCTGCCTCATCCACAACGTCTATCTTCATGACAGTCAGATCTTCACCCTGATGTGACATATGGAACAATTCAGTACAGCAGACAGATCAACATAAGAAACCCCAAAATATCTATGAGCCCATCTGTGGCTGCAGGAGGTCCACACCCCATATACAGATTGTGTAAAGGGCTCATCTACCTGAGGATTCCCTGGGACGTCCATCTCTTCTGCTTCATCCTCAACCTTAATATCAATCAGATTTTCCCCCTAAAGAGACAAAACCAGTGAAATAAGTGCAGGTTGTTCCATTCTGGTCATATTTAGAGGAGACTTCAGCTCCCTCTACCTGATGATTCTCTGGGACATTTCCCTCTGGACAGTCCTGGGAATACAGAGGACGGGGACATCTCTCTGCTGGATTTCTCCTACTGGATCCATCTGTAGGGAACACACAGTGATGGATACATGAGCTGCGGTATATCTGTCTGTATATAATACATGTCTCATCAACTTCAATTCTACGAGAAGACAGGAGAGAGATAGGGAGATAGAAGGAGATTGGGATGGTGACATCACTCCCTGCTGTGTCTTTTCTCACCTTGTAATGTCAACGGCCGGTGATCTTCCATCATGACCTCCTGGTACAGATCCCTGTGTCCTTCTATGTACTCCCATTCCTCCATGGAGACATAGACAGCGACATCCTGACACCTTATAGGAACCTGACAACACAAGGATCCATCATCTCCTGTGTTATGTATAATGTCCCAGCATTCCCCACACCTCTCATCATCATCCAGAAACATCATCCCCTTTGTTAATTACAATGTCCCAGCATTCCCCTCACCTGTCATCATCATCCAGACCCAGCATCCTGTGCTATATATAATGTCCCAGCATTCCACTCACCTCTCCTCATCCACCCATCATCCCTGGTATGTAATGCCCAGCATCCTCCCTTCATCATATCCAACCCTCACCGTGTTATTTATAATGTCCCAGCATTCCCCTCACCTCTCATCATCATCCAGACCCATCATCCCCTCCCTGGGTTATTTATAATGTCCCAGCATTCCTCTCACCTCTCATCATCCAGACCCATCATCCCCTATGTTATGTATAATGTCCCAGCATTCCCCTCACCTCTCATCATCCAGACCCATCATCCCCTGTGTTATGTATAATGTCCCAGCATTCCCCTCACCTCTCATCATCCAGACCCATCATCCCCTGTGTTATGTATAATTCCCAGCATTCCCCTCACCTCTCCAGTCAGCAGCTCAGTGATCCTGGTGGTCAGGTCTAGGATCTTCTGTATCAGTGAATGAGGTGGAGGCTCGGGGCTCTGGGTGCTGCTCCTTCCTCCTGACACACAGGGGGCCACACACTCACCAGATGACTTCTTCACTACTGTGTAATCCTGTGTATGGGGAGACACTGATCACTACATAGATTCTAAGAACCCCTCACCTTTCCCATCATTCACCTGTTACTGATAGAGAGAAGAGCGAGGTCATGTGAGACTCTCACCTCTCCAGTTACCAAGTAGATGATCTCCAGGGTGAGGTCTAATATCCTGGGGGCCCTGAGGTCTCCGTCCTTGTCCATTGTTGGGGGGTCATTGATTAAAAGGGCCATTGTCTTTAGCTGTGAGAGTCCTGGACCTGAGGAACCTGAAGAAGACGAGGAGGATTGAGAGCAAGATCACACTCTATATATACCTCTATCCTGTACATATATATACCTGCACTATAGTGTATACCCTGTCCCAAGACAGAGACTGTAGCAGGTAATGAAGCCATTTAAGGGCCGAGTTCTTCTCCTAGTACAATGACTGTAATATCTATCTATATATATACACACACACAACTAACAAAAAAAAGTACGCCCCTCAATATTGTGTTATATCTTTTCATGGGACAACACTGAAGATCTGACACTTTGAGACAATGTAACAATGTAATGAAATGTAGCTAAACACCGCCAGCAGCACTCATGCAGCCCCAAACCATAACACTCCCACCACCATGCTTGACTGCACTCAACTTCTTTGGTCGACCATAGCGAGGCCTGTTGTGAGTGGAACCGGTCTTGGTAAAACGCAGCCTGGGCTTGGCCACCTGCTACAGCTCAGTGTCAAGGTGTTGGCAATTTTCTTAAAGCCCCGGCCATCTTTATGTAGAGCAACAATTATTTTTCTTCAGACCCTCAGACAGTTCTTTGCCATGAGGAGCCATGTTGAACTTCCAGTGACCAGTATGAGAGAGTGCGAGAGCGATAACACCAAATGTAACAAACCTGCTCCCCTATCACACTTGGGACTTTTTAACACTAACGTGTCACATGATTTTGTGGATTGTAAAAGTCACTTAGAGGTCTACTCAGGTTTGTTGCCAGCGATTTAGACACAAGAGAAAGAGAGAGAGATATTCCAGGTTTGGGACTGAATATTACTTTGATGGGGTCTCGGCAGCTCCAAGTTACACAAATCTATTCTGCCTTTGGAGCACAGTCGGTGTCGAGTTGTCCCCTTTCTGGGCATATAATTACACGGCTCAGATATGGGGACCATGTGTTTCTTTTATGGGGGGCTCTGGAAAGGAACTAGACCAATCTGTACAATATCTGATCAGTAGACACAGATTGATGAGATGTTGATGAGTCTGAACGGTCCAGTATTTGGATGTGGAAGTAAGAAGGAGACCGTGTTATGTACGACCATGTGTTCGAAATCCAGGGATCGGAAGAACATAGTGAGACCAGAAAGCTCTCACTCCACCTCCACCAAATGTTTATAAGGATATGGGTAACATAGCAGAAAAGTCTCCTCCCTCATCTCTGTCTGCCACCCTATCCGGTCTCTCCACAGTGCTGCATCCCCTACATCTCCTCCCTCATCTCTGTCTACCACACTACCCGGTCTCTCCATAGTTCTGCACCCTCTACATCTCCTCCCTCATCTCTGTCTACCACCATACCCGGTCTCTCCACAGTGCTGCACCCCTACATCTCCTCCCTCATCTCTGTCTACCACCCTACCCGCTCACTCCAAGTCTGCACCCCCTACTCTCTCCTCATCTCTGTCTACCACCTACCCGGTCTCTCCATCAGTGCTGCACCCCCTACATCTCCTCCCTCATCTCTTTCTACCACCTTACCCAGTCTCTCCACAGTACTGCACCCCTACATCTCCTCCCTCATCTCTGTCTACCACCCTACCCGGTCTCTCCACAGCGCTGCACCCCCTAAATCTCCTCCCTCATCTCTGTCTACCACCCTACCGGGTCTCTCCACAGCGCTGCACCCCCTACATCTCCTCCCTCATCTCTGTCTACCACCCTTCCCGGTCTCTCCATAGTTCTGCACCCTCTACATCTTCTCCCTCATCTATGTCTACCACTCTACCCGGTCTCTCCACAGTGCTGCACCCCCTAAATATCCTCCCTCATCTCTGTCTACCACCCTACCTGGTCTCTCAACAGAGCTGCACCCCTGACATCTCCTCCCTCATCTCTTTCTACCACCCTACCCGGTCTCTCCACAGTGCTGCACGCCCTACATCTTCTGCCTCATCTCGTCTACCACCTACCCGGTCTTCCACAATGCTGCACCCCTACATCTCCTCCCTCATCTCTTTCTACCACCCTACCCGTCTCTCCCATGCTGCACCCCCTACATCTCCTCCCTCATTCTGTCTACCACCCGTCTCTCCACAGTGCTGCACCCCCCTACATCTCCTCCCTCATCTCTGTCTACCACCCTACCCGGTCTCTCCACAGCACTGCACCCCCTACATCTCCTCCCTCATCTCTGTCTACTACCCTACCCGGTCTATCCACAGCACTGCACCCCCTACATCTCCTCCCTCATCTCTGTCTACCACCCTACCCAGTCTCTCCACAGCGCTGCACCCCCTACATCTCCTCCCTCATCTCTGTCTACCACCTACCCGGTTCTCTAATGCTGCACCCCACATCCTCCTCTTCTGTCACACCCTCCTGCTCTCCACAATCTCACTCATCCTCATCTCTCTCCTATCTCTACCCTACCGGTCTCTCCACAGCCTGCACCCCCCTACATCTCCTCCCTCATCTCTGTCTACCTACCCTACCAGTCTTCTCCACAGCGCTGCACCCCTACATCTCCTCCTCATCATGTCTTACCACCTTACCGGTCTCTTCCACATGCTGCACCCCCTACATCTCCTCCCTCATCTCTGTCTACCACCCACTGTGTCTCTCCACACAGCTGCACCCCTACATCTCCTCCCTCATCTCTCTACCACCCTACCCGGTCTCTCCACAGTGCTGCACCCCCCCCCCTACATCTCCTCGCTCATCTCTTACTACCCTACCCGATCTCTCCATATCGCTGCACCCCCTACATCTCCTCCCTCATCTCTGTCTACCACCCTACCTGGTCTCTCCACAGTGCTGCACCACCTACATCTCCTCCCTCATCTCTGTCTACCACCCTACCTGGTCTCTCCACAGTGCTGCACCCCTACATCTCCTCCCTCATCTCTGTCTACCACCCTACCCGGTCTCTCCACAGCGCTGCACCACCTACATCTCCTCCCTCATCTCTGTCTACCACCCTACCCGGTCTCTCCACAGCGCTGCACCACCTACATCTCCTCCCTCATCTCTGTCTACCACCCTACCCGGTCTCTCCGCTCTGCTGATGATCTTAGACTACATGCCTCAGTCATCTGAACCTCCCATGCCCGTCTCCAAGATTTTTCCCATGTGGCACCAGTTCTCTGGAACAAGCTGCCCCGTACGATCAGACACTCATAACCCCCAAAGCTTTAAGAGTGCCCTGAGAATCCATCTTCTTAGGCCGGCCTATCCAGATCCCTAATTATTAACCCCCCGCTTTCTGTCACACACACTCCTGTCACTCCCTGCACTTGGGCCCTCACAGGCTCTTATCTGTATATAGATGTACGGTCTGGGGGGCAGGTTCACCCACTTTTTATGTAACCCCCCCTATTTATGTAACATGGCCGGACCATTGTGTAACCTGAGCCCTTCTCCCCCTCCCCCATACACCCTAATAGATTGTAAGCTCTTGGGGGCAGGGCCCTCGCACCTCGTGTCTCATCTGTAAGCAGCTTTCTCTGTATTATGTTTGTCTTTTCCCTGTAATTCTCCCCTCTACATTGTACAGCGCTGCGGAATATGTTGGCGCTATATAAATACAGATTATTATGATGTGCGGAGTCTTACCTGTTCTACCTACAGGGGAGGGTTATACCAGGGGGTAAAGGACCTGTGGTGACATCACACTGGTCACATGATAGGAAGTGGCCAATAGATTCCTGACTCCTCCTGATCACATGACTGTGACATCATGGAAGGTCCTGTATAGAGCGTCCACCTCATCCCCTCCCTGGTAGAAGCTGTGACTCCCCAGGACTGCGCTGTACAGGTCACTACTTGTGGGAGGCGCGGCCGCAGTCACTGGGCGGCTGCTGTCAGGAGCGCTCATCGTGTGCAGGGGCCCCAGAGTCAGGAGACTCCCCTGACATTACCGGCTGCAGGGGCCCCAGAGTCCGGAGACTCCCCTGCCATTACCGGCTGCAGGGGCCCCAGAGTCAGGAGACTCCCCTGACATTACCGGCTGCAGGGGCCCCAGAGTCAGGAGACTCCCCTGACATTACCGGCTGCAGGGGCCCCAGAGTCAGGAGACTCCCCTGACATTACCGGCTGCAGGGGCCCCAGAGTCAGGAGACATTGCTCCCCTGACATTACCGGCTGCAGGGGCCCCAGAGTCAGGAGACTCCCCTGACATTACCGGCTGCAGGGGCCCCAGAGTCAGGAGACATTGCTCCCCTGACATTACCGGCTGCAGGGGCCCCAGAGTCAGGAGACATTGCTCCCCTGACATTACCGGCTGCAGGGGCCCCAGAGTCAGGAGACTCCCCTGACATTACCCGGGCATCAGGGACATGCTCCCTGACACTGTCAGGTCCCCAATAGGAGACAGCCCTGACATCGGTGAGGGGCCTCTCGGCCTGTCTACTATGCTGACCCTCAAAATTTCCCCATCATTCTGGCCTTCCAGCTCCTAGAGTTGGAAATGTTATTCAGCACCCAGAAAAGCACAGTGCACCCATCCCACAGCAGGGACCCAGGAAAGCACAGTGCACCCATCTCCCACAGCAGGGACCCAGGAAAATGCACAGTGCAGGCCCACTCTCCCCACAGCACCCAGGAAAGCACAGTGCACCCATCTCCCACAGCAGCACCCAGGAAAGCACAGTGCACCCATCTCCCACAGCAGCACCCAGGAAAGCACAGTGCACCCATCTCCCACAGCAGGGACCCAGGAAAGCACAGTGCACCCATCTCCCACAGCAGGGACCCAGGAAAGCACAGTGCACCCATCTCCCACAGCAGCACCCAGGAAAGCACAGTGCACCCATCTCCCACAGCAGGGACCCAGGAAAGCACAGTGCACCCATCTCCCACAGCAGGGACCTAGCTTTCCTGGGTGCCTGCTGTTGGGGATGTCACCCAGCTTTGCCAGATGCTGGATAGGCTAATCAGTGGCAGGGAAAGCTGGGAGTTGGGTGTCACTCTGCTTTTCCAGATGCTGAAACCTGGATGGCATCCCTCACAGTAGGCATTCAGGAAAGCTGGGTGACATCCCTCACAGCAGGCATTCAGAAAAGCTGGGTGGCATCCCTCACAGCAGGCATTCAGGAAAGCTGGGTGCCTGCTGTGAGAGATGGGTGCCACTTTGCTTTCATGGGTTCCTGTTTTGGGGGAGGTCGCCAAGCTTTCCTGGATGTTGGATAGGCCTTTCATCATCTGGGAAATATGGGTAATGCCCCATCTGTGAGGTTTCTGGGTGTTGTTCCTTTTACAGGTGTCCCTTTTGGACTCCGCTGGATTTGGTGGACTATGTCGGACAGCGTTGTGTCTTTAATAAGATGGTTGATGAGGGCGGGTGTCAGGGAATGTTTATTTAAATAAACTTTTTTTCTGTGTGTTTTTTTCATTTACTTCCAATGATTGTGGTAGAGGAGTCTGACAGACGCCTCTTCATTGTTAACACTCAGGCTTGGTGTCAGCCAATGATGTTTTTGGCACCACAAAGCCGACACTAATCTCGAGTCACTGTTACCCCAGTATTCAAAACGCCAAGGGTATTGGGAAGAGCCAGGTAACCATCTTAAACAGACCCTCCATTGTGATGGTCCACTTCTGGGGTGGCTGCAGGCTGGTATTTTTAGGGTAGGGAAGGACAAATATTCATGGGCCTTCCCACTCTGATAGTATCAGGCTGCAGCTGTCACTTGGCTGGTTATGGAAATTAAGGGGTCTGCGCATCTTTTTTTTTTTTTTCTTCAATAATTTGTTCTTTTTAGATTTTTAATAAAGGCTAAAAAAAATTGATGTGTGGTCCTCCCATTTTTAACCAGCCAAGGTAAAATACCAGCCCACAGCCACCCAGAAGCGGACCATCACATTATATGGTTCCTCTTATGACAGTAACCAGGCTCTTCTGAGTGCCTCTAGTGCATTGGGTACTAGGGTAATAGTGACGGGGGTGTCAGCCTTATGGTAACAAAAAACAGTATTTGCTAACAACAAGCTCAAGCGACAGTAATGGAGAGGCGTCTCTAAGATCCTTTATTACTAAAACTGGATTAAAATGGTAAAAAATAACACTATGATTTAAATAAACACTCCCTGACACCGGCCCTCGCTGACCATTTTAGTTTAGAAATAGATCCAAAGCTGGTCTGACGTAGTCTAACGAATCTGATAGTATTAAACTCTATCCCCTGAAAGTCATGGCAGATCATCTGAGTGTGCAGAGGATGGAGTACAGGCCAAGGCCACACCACAATTTCTGAAGTTATTGGTCCTCTGTCTCCTGCCAGGAGATTGTACCTGTATGCTGTAGCTGTACCTCCCCTCTCACCCCTGTGGCCTAGTGCCAACACAAAATACAACCCTCACCTAACACTCTATAACCCCCTCATTACTGCCTATTGCCCCGTAGACTGCCCTACTCCACCTATCACCCCTTGAAGAGTTTATACAGAGGTAGGAACAGGAAGGAAGGTGCTGGAAAAGTGAGGAGTCTAAGATGTTTGTGTAGTTAATTCTGCAGGACTGTGGCCGGGAGAAGTAGTCATGGTCACCTGAAGCGGAAGGAGAAAGGGACCAACTCACCTGTGAATCACTAAATGTAACTGTACTGTAATGATGTATATGTCATTCTAGGCTTGTACAATGGTATTTACATCCTGGCACGTTGGGGCAAATACCAGCTTCATATTATACAGTCACTATGTGGTTATAGTGTGGTGTTATTCAGTCACTGTGGTGGTGATATGTGGTTATGGTGTGGTGTTATTCAGTCACTGTGGTGGTGATATGTGGTTATGTTGTAATCCCCTAGTACAGGGTATTGTTGTCTCAGGGGTTGAGTCAGGGTTGAATTCTAGTCACATTGTTTATTATGTGTCAATTATGTGTAATGTGTTGTGTATCTTTGGGTAAGTGTTGTGTTTTCCCCTGTGCCAGCAAGGGTTAAGCTTTTTGCCACCTCACACCAAGTGTTTCAACACCTAACTCCTGATTGGATAAGGGGGTGGTCATCGCTGCATCAACTCTGTCTTGGAAAAGTATTTGGATTAGCCCAGCTCTGGGCGCATGCGCTGATCCATACCACCAAAGCTGGATCGCAGTTGGGGTGAGCTAAAACCTTGCCTTTTTGACTGTACCATTGCCACATTGGAGTCTATGGTCGTGCTCCCCCTACCAGCTACATTGTTTCAAGCGATTCCCATAGTGCTGTAAATAGTGGTGCATTGATATGGCTGAACCACTAAGCAGGCAGCAAAAAGCCCTGCTGGTCTTCCAAAATGTTAAAAGCACTTTACCGCAATTACCAGAATGTTCGTTGAAAGTCAAGGAGCTGGAAAAAATAAGAGCGCAAGAGATCCGGATTTGGTGGGATTCCACCACACTAGAAAACTATATCCAACGTGAAATGATCCCACGGGGTTTACGGATCAGGAAAACTCCTACCACGGTTTTCCCGAATGAGTTCATGGAGGAATGGATTTCTCAGTGCCTGTTCTCTTAAATTGATGGCTCTGATTGTTAAACATGAGAACATCAAAATGCAACAGATAGTTCAAGATATGTAGGATATCAAGGCTGATCTACAATCTATAATGGACCCAGTACAGTGTGAAGCTATATTATCACAGGTGGAAGCAAGTTCGGGTAAACTGAAGGACTCAATCATGGAAATTAAAAAATCCAAGTTCCAGAGGGATCTTCTGGACTACCAGAACAATACTGTATATGACTGGAGCACCAGAAAGTCTAATTATGCCCATCTTGTATGGACTCCCCAAGGTCCACAAGGACAGTATCCGGCCCCCTATGAGACCGATAGTCTCTGGGATAGGCTCTCTTTTTGAGAGTGCTGTGCAGTGCGGAGTCTCCAAACCTCTGAGGTAATGTCCCGGCATCTCATATACTAAGGAAATTATGAAGGGCTTGGAACATATAGGTTGGGATCATAATACAGCTTGGCTTACTTGTGACGTAGAAGCCTTATATTCGAGTATACCCTGCCAAGTGGCGCTATCGGCGTTGAGGTTTCATTTTTCATCTTACACCAATTACACACAGGAAATGTCTGATTTTGTTGTGGGGGTGGCAGAATTTTTGATGAAGCATAATTTTTTCTTGTTCAATCGTGAGATTTTTTTACAAATACTTGGTGTCTCCATGGGGGCAAAATTCTCACCATCCTCCAACTTGGTCATGGCATTGGTGGGAACATCTGTACATTTTGCTCCTGAAACCCCTTTGTTGATTTCTATCCGTGGTTGGCAGTACATCGACACCCCTGTTTGTATGGGAGGGCGATGTATCTGCCATACCAGGATTTATTTCTTTTTTGAACAATAATGTTTTCAATTTGCGTTTCACCCATACGGTCAGCCCAGATGTGATTCAGTTTCTGGATCTGGCTCTTAGTGGGACACCAGGATGTCTTGTAGAAACCAGATCCCATCTGAAAAGCACGGCTGGAAATACAATCCTTCATTCTAGAAGTTTTCATCCAAGACATGTTCATAAAGCTATACCTGTGGGGGAATTGGTTAGGTCTAAGAGAAATTGCAGAAGGGAGGAAGATTTTCAGAAGGAGAGTATATCAATTAAAAACAGATTGTCCCAACGTGGATATCCGAAATGGATGTTGAAACGGGCACAAAATATAGTAGATCGAAAAGATATGGACCTTTTGGTCCATCAGAGTAGGCAGAAATCTGGATCGGACGAGGGACAAAAGCCTGTATTGGTCTTAGATTATACACCACAGTTTCCTGAGATTAAGAAAATTTGTCTGAAATATTTACCTGTGTTATTAGAGGATCCGGTGTTGGAGAGGGTTCTGTCTCAAGGCTGTCGCATAGTCTCCAGAAAAGCGCGTACATTGGGCAATCTAGTCTCCCCAAATTTGATATCAACCCACAGACCACAACGTACATGGTTGACGCAAAAGTTGTTTTTTTTTTTTTTAAGTGTGGTGGTTGCCCGTGTCGTACCTGTAATTATGTTAAGGCCAATAAAAAATTCACAGACAATCAAAATGACAAATTTTATACTATAAGAAGTTTCATCTATTGTAATTCCACTCACGTGGTATATTTGGCGCAATGTACCATTTGTAACTTACAATATATAGGGAGCACTTCCAGAAAAATCAAAGTACGCTTTTTGGAGTATCTTAACGACATATCTAATGTGTCTATTAGAAATAGATCCAATTTATCTAACCATTTCAGAGATATACACGATTCCAATCCTAGAGGGTTGGAAATAATTGGAATTGAGAAGGTTATTTGTTCTGCCCGGGGTGGGGATATTAAGCGGGTCCTACATGATAGAGAGGCCTTTTGGATTTTCGCCCTGAATAAATCAGTCCCCCAGGGATTAAACTTGAGAGAGTTAATGTTCCATTATTGAGTGAGGGTAATATTAACCTATAAAAATCATTTTTTTTTCTCCCATTTTTTTTTTCTTCTCTCTTTATTTTATAATTTTTCATTTTTTTCATGTTGGTTTATTTTTCCAGTTTGGGTCTTTTGTGTCTCGTTTTTGAGTTTGTAATGTATAATGTTTTGTATTATAAAATGGAAGGGATGGTTTCCATCTTCAATGAGGGATTTGTGTATTTCATACAGTTTCTTGACTTTTAATATTAGCTCTTGTATTTCTGTAGGTTGTCCCCAGTACCTGTAGTACCTCACAGACCGTTTTTTCTATTGAGAGTCAAAACTCATGTAAGTATGGATGTACATGTTTTTTGTCGGTCTTAAACGGGTGTTCCTAGGGGCGGGCAGGGGGTGCGGGGCCGGGGCGCGAGGCTCCGCTCACCCGAGGGGGGCGCCGGGTCGCCCCTGCCCGCCCCGGAGGGCGCCCCTGGGCTCTTCGCGACTTTTTTTTTAAACATCGCGCAGAGCCAGCGCTGCGGAGGAGGTGGGGCAGACGTTCCTGTTGCTCCTCCCCTGTATTTGCGGCACAGGGGGCCAAGCTTTCACCGCGCCCCCTTGACGCTCGTTTTCTCGGTGGGCAGCTCTGCCCCCAAGGAGTCCAGGGGGCTGCGTGCACAAACGGTGATGACGTCACGCTTTACACCCCTTTGAGCTCCCACTGTGAGCAGCTCCGGGGCCCGGGACGGGGACCCAGGGAGTACTTTTGTTTTTTTAATTACTTAAGGGGCTCATGGGTCCAAGGGGGGCACACTGGCTCAAGGGGGCATCCCGGTTACAAAGGGGCATCCCGGCACAGAGGGGCACATGGCTAAAAGGGGGATCCCGGCTCAAGGGGGGACACTGGCTACAAGGGGGGCACGTGGGTACAAGGGGGGCACCAGGCTACAAGGGGGGATCCAGGCTAAAGGGGGGAAAAAGGCTACAAGGGGGGCACACTGGTAAAAGGGGGGCACCGGCTACAAGGGGGGCGACACAGGCTAAAAGGGGGGGCACATGGCTACAAGAGGGCAATGGTAAAATGGGGGCACAGGCTACAAGGGGGGGCCATGGCTACAAGGGGGGAAACCGGGCTAGGGGGGGGCATCCTGGCTATAGGGGGGGCATCATGGTATAGGGGGGCACACTGGCTACAATGGGGGCACATGGCTACAAGGGGGCACACTGGTACAATGGGGGCACATGGCTACAGGGGGGCTCCTGGCTCAGGGGTGGGCATCAGGGCAAAAGGGGGGGGGAAATCACTGGCTAGAAGGGGGGCATCACTGGCTACGGGGCATCTCTGGCTAAGGGGATCTATGAAACAGGGGGATCAAAGGCACAGGGGGCTCACTGGCTACAAGGGGGCCACTAGCTCAAGGGGGGCACTCGGCTAAAAGGGGGGACCCCTTGGCTCAAGGGGGGATCTAGGCAAAAGGGGGAGCATTTTACTGGCTACGGGGGGAATCACTGGCTACAATGGGGGCATCTCTGGTACGGGGGGGCCCTTCATGTACAGGGGGGGATCACTGGCTACGGGGGGCATCTACTGAAAAACGGGGGGGGCATCAATGGTACAGGGGGGCATAAAACTGTACAGGGGGTATCCTGGTACGGGGGGTATCATGGCTGGGGGCTACACCTGGCTATAGGGGGTACTATGGTCGGGGGGGCTTTAATGGCTACATATAGATGTATGAGGGGGGTTTTGTAAGAGATAGGAATTGGTGGAAAATGCTGTAAAGTGAGGAGTTTAAGATATTTGTTTTGAAATTTTTACGTGAAGGTCGGGAGTAGTTTCATGGCGGGGGGACAGATGGAGAAGAAGAAAAAGGAAAAGGGGAGAAAAAACTTTTAGAGACGTTCCTGTGATCACTAGATATAATTTACTGTAAACCTTTTATATGTCTGCAGAGCCTGTTTTCAGGGGGTATCCACCACTGTATGCTGGTAATTTTGGGTTTGAAGTATAATGGTTTGTATTCAGTAATGGTCGTTTGTTTTATTCATCACTAATGTGTGGTGATATGTGGTCACGGGTTTTGCTGTTTTGGTCACTATGTGGTTAAATTATTGGGTCACTGTTTCGGGTGATATGTGGCTTAGTGGTTTTAAAATTCGGGGTTGGTGTAGCAGTGTTTTTTGGTAATGTGATATTATCTAGTAATTTTATTTTGCGTTGTGGTAAAGCTTTTGATATTTTTGATTGGTTGATGGTGATGCACTGTGTTTCATTATGGCGCATTATGTTACATGGGGCGGGGGGGCGAAAATTCTTCACCTCGCCCTGAGTGAAATTTAGCCTAGGAACTGCCCTGGTCTTAAATATTGTGCAATTTATTAGGTGGTTTTCCGGGAGTTAGGTACTATATTGCAGCCCCTCTTTTGGGGCTTTTTTTTCGGCTTGGCGGACTTGGTTTTTTTTTTCAGTTTTTTTGTCTGACTGCTTGCCAGTCCCCTGAGATAGTTCCCTCAGGTTGTTATATATTTTTCTCTCTTGATATTCTTGCGCACGACTAGTCGTTAGCGCTTCAAGCAAGGGATATCCTGGCGAGTTCTTGCAGTTCGGGTTTCCCTTAGCGCTTTTGCCATGTCGGATATCCAGCTGCCGGGCCCCCGTGGCGTGTGACGGGGGGTGGGGCCCCTATTGGAGACGTCAAAGTACAAGTCACACTTTTTCCGGGTTTCGGGGCCTTCATGCAGGTCTTGCGGTATAGGACAGTCTCCGGTGGTTTTTACCCAAATCAACTATCAGGTTGCAGAGGTCAAGGTGCAGGGGGAAAAACAAACGGTAATCTACCAAGATTTTGATGTTGGATTAAAAGAGTGTCGATACATTGCATTAGTAGCATGACTAAGGGGTGTACGCCCCCAAAACGCGTAACTATTCTATTTTTTTAGGCTTTTGCATAGGGGAAATGTTGTTTTTTTTATAAATTTCCAATAAAGAAATTAAGTTTTTATCGCTTTATTCTGGGGGTCATCGCTCATCAACTTGTCTTGGGAAAGGTGGGTCTCTTTGCCAGAAATGGAAAAGAGTCAGGAAGACAGTTTGGCTCTGTTTTTTTGAGGGTATTTTTAGGAAGAAGAAAGCGTGCTCGGTGGGGTACCACAGATCCATGCTTTCCAAAAACCCTGCAATTTGAGAAGGAAAATTAGGCTGCCTCATAATGCTTTTCAACTGCTAAAGGGGGAAAACGAAACTATCCAACGGGTACCCATATTAAGTTGGAAAGGAGCTTCGGCCCCTATCACACTGTGAGCACTTCCCTGTGGTTTGGGGAGAATTGTGTATAAGAACGGGGGATCCTTTTTTTGCTGCATACTACATTGCCCCCGTGTGTGTCTTACAACTAAAACCATTTGAGATGCCCTGGCCAGGCCCCAACTACCCCCCCAAACACCCAAAAGCGAGTGCCCCGGGAACTAGCCCAGATCCCAATGTCAGGTGCTTTTCCTCCTCCACTGAATGTAACCCAAAGGAGAGAGCCAGAACCCCTGTCCCGTGACAATTTACTCCCAACCTCAACCATCAGCTGTCCCCTTTTCCCCTTCCCCCTGGGGCACCTACACGATTTGACTCATGAACAGGATGCACGGTGTGTTCCTTCCAAAAAAGAAATACCTACGTAAATTTAAAATCTGGCAATAAAAAAACCCTGAAAATTGAAACAAAACCACCTCGTGAAATATTCTATACGAGGGCTATCTGTAAAAATGAGGGGACCCTCTACCTCCGAAATGTGAGTTCCCACTAGTAGTGGACTACCCTTCAAGGGACGAATTTACCCAAAAGGGGTTAAACAGCTTATCTGTTGACCCATCACGGTCTCGATGACGTTTTAGGCAACCCGCTTAAGAAGTGCAAAAAAATCACGTCCCACCTGCCTAGGGAAAAAATGAGACTTTACCCCTTCTGGGGAAATTTCCCCAAGCGCTTTGCACAGCTGAGCCTTCTTGGATAGTGTGGTCATGGGGGGGGCCCTGTGCCCCCACGGCTGAAAAGTGATTTTAACCACAGAATCTGTGTCATGTTTGCCAAAATTCCTCGTGCACACGTGGAGTTTACCTTGTCCCTGCTGTGGGTGGCTCCCTAAATACGACTGTCTAGGTGTTCCCCATGCCTCTTCAGTCAGGGTACCACTCTTAAAGAGACGTAAATTAATACCTGGAAAGTAAAAAATTGTGGTTCCCGAGTCCCCGGAAGTACAGAAAAGAACCAAGATGTTGAATTGAGGCCCGGAAGAAGCACAAGAGGCAAAATGGCCCTCGCCACATTTTTTGAGGATATGCTGTTTTTGTCCTTCCAATGCTTTTACGCTTTAAAAAAGAAAAAATTTTTTTTTTTGAAGGTGAGTGCGTGGTTATAGTCTTCTCTCCATTAAATGTCTGACTTGAGGACCAGATTCCAAGCCACTTGTGCCCACCCTGGGTCCATGCCATTGACTATGCATTCTATTTATGGGCCCCGGTTGCCCCGTTACATGGGGGCACTTACCCTGTTTCATGATCAAAAATTTTTCCTCTTCCCGGTGTACCTTTTGTCTCAAGAGTAGGTAAAGTGCTAAGGGGCAGGGAAGGAGCTGCCCTCTGGGAGGTAAAGACCCGGGTTTATTCGACGAAAAATGCAAAGCGTGTTTGATAAGCTGAGGGTGAGTTTGAGGTTGTTCTCTGCTGAATTGAAAATATGGTTCTTTGAGGATGGCAAAGGCCCCGGGGAGTCGTTGGGATCTAGCCTATTCCTTGCAAGAAGTATGGGGCCATTACCCAGGTGATTCTCAAAAGTGGGGGAATGAGATGTGCCCCTGGGAAGTTTCTTGAAGGGGCTTGCTCAGGTATACAAGAGTCAGCGGAAAGTTAGCAGAGCAGCCCCCCATATGCCCTTCGAACTTTCGCAATCAGTTTTTGGGTGCTGGAAGGGTGCCGTTTCCAAGGCCTCCCCCCCCCCCTGTTGTGGTCTTCTCCTGTCTCTTGTTTTTCTACAGGGGCCTTCCCCCGGTACCCTGGGGAGTGGAGGGCTCACTAAGAAGCATGCTTTGGAGGATATGTAGATTCACGGGCCGACCCCCGTCAAGAGGTAGAGACCTGACCGCCTTTACGCCCCAAGGCGTTGGGGCACCTTTAAGAGGGCCCTCCTGTTAACCCTGTCTCAATGCCAGAGTTTCCCCGGGGACTCCATCATCTCAGTCAATCAACCACCTAAATATTTGCCATGTCTGTCGCAGGTTTGGAACCAAACAAAAAGTGTTTACAGTTAAACTGCAGGCCCACAAAGGGCAAAGGGCAAACCCCCCAGGTAAAACCCACAAACCATCTCAAGAGCCATTATGGGTCCCGATATATTCAAAAATGACCTATAAAAATGTATGATAATTGGGGTGCCCCATTGATTGTTTATAAGAAAATTTGGGGAAATTGCTGATTGCCCAACCATCCCAAACCCCGGGTTTTCTTGGTTGGTTGCACGGCCACCACATTCCCTGCTGGGCTACTGGGGGTCATGGTCCAAACGAAAAGTCTCCAATACCCCCAAAAGGAAATGGTTTTTCAGGTTTTTCTTTTCCCACCGGGGAGATCTGTTTGGGGCCATTTTTGGACAATTGGCCCTAAACCTGCAGCCCCGAACAGGGACCTTGGTTTTGGCCCACCCGGCATTGGAGGGGGCTACTGCCCATCTTGAAAACCTATTTATGTGGGCGCGACCTGTTAGTGAAGGTGATGAAGTTTTGTACTGTTTTCCCCTGGAGTATTCAGAAAGATGATTAACCTCGGTGACTATTTCCCGTAACTCCCAAGTTTTTGCCCGTGGCTAAAAGGTCCCAAGTGAATTTTTGGGGCATTATACTGGGGCCCCTATTGCTGGCAAGTAGGTAAGACACCAAGGAATTGGTGCAGAAATTCCTGAACCCTGGTGGGACAGTTGGACATTTGGGGGGCCACTATTTAGAGAAACGGAAAAGTCTTGAAGGTGGGATGTAATTAAACAAGCGTTTGCTGCACCCTTTAGGGGCTTTTGGCCGGACTACTCTGCTAAAAAACCAATTCCCCCTGGGGATCATCCTCCTATCCCGGGGCATCACCGGCCTTTGCCTCCCCAAAGTATTCAGGGTCCCAAAAAGTCCTGGGGGAATGAAAGATTTCCAAATCATTTGGACAATCAAATCTTAGGGTGTGCCTCTCATGTTGGTAAGGAAGAAGGAGGGAATCACCAGGTTTCTGTGTTGGCTATCCGTAAGATATAACATGACCCACAAAGGAAGCATACCCACTCCTCATATAGAAGAGTCTTGATTGGCTTTAGGGGGGGGGGGGGGGAAGACTGCTTACTTTACTATTACCTTGGATTGATTAAGTGGTTACTAATGGCCAATTCCTATGGCTAGGAATTAAGGAAAGACTGTGTTCACCAGCCCCTTGGGCCTGATTGAATTCACTCCAGCATGCCCTTCGGCCCTTGCCATGCCCCTGTCACCTTTCAGCGGCTGATGGAGATACTTGAGCAATAAGAATTTTCTGCGCATTCTCATATTCTTAGATGATATTATTATTTACTCTCAAACCTATGAGAGCAACTATAATATGTAGCTTAGGTCCCCAGTGCTGAATCAAAATAACGATTTGAAGGTAAATCCCTTCCAATGTCATGTGCAGAAGGAGCGAGTGCAATCTATTTAGGGTTAATTAGTTTAGGAGAAAAAGAAAGGCATCGGGGGGACATATAAATGTTTAAATACATCAAAGGACGGAATATAGAGATCTCTCCAAGATTTATTTATAATCACAGGGCTGTATCCTAGAACAGGGGCATCCTTTACGTCTTTATGAACTAAAGTTCTACATTAACATAGAAGGGATTCTTTACTGTAAGATTCAGTAAGACTATGGACTTCTCTGCCAGAGGGACTTGTCATGGTGAATTCAATAACCGCGTTTCAAAAAGGGTTTTTGGATGCATTCTGGAGGTAATAATATAACAAGTTACAGTGACAAAATTCCAGGAGAGGTGTCATTGATCCAGGGATTTTTCCTTTCTGATTGCCAGATTGGAGTCAGGGAAAGGAAATTTCCCTAAAATGAGGACAATTGCTTCTACCTCATTGGGGGTTTTTGCTTCCTCTGGATCAACAACATTTAAGCACAACTGCTGAACTAGATGACGACTAGTCTTTTTTTTTAGCCTACAAACTATGAAACTGATTGGGCCATGTTCTTAGAGCTGTTAAAAACGGCTATGCAGACTACTGTTTAAAGAAGTTAGGAAGCTTTTTTAGGGTTTCCCAGATACTACTAGAGCTTCATCGCACAGTTCGCCTGACTCTCTGAAACCTCATACAAACTGTTAAGGGACAACCCCCTGAAGTCCGGGAGAAATACTACCATCAGTTGGACAAATAGCAAGAAACTGCCTTTCAAATCCTGAAAGACCTTCTGAGCCAGCCATCCATCCTGGTCTATCCAGATTCTAATATCCCATAACGGTTGTACACAGATGCTAGTAATCTTGGCCTCGGCGCAGTATTGTCTCAAGAGCAAGATCGCAAAGAAAGAGTGATTGTTCTTTTAAATATTATGAACTAGCATAGGCGATCATAAACTATTGTTCTTTTTTAAATTGGAGCTCCTGGAGCTGGTGTGGGCAGTTACGAGAAAATTTCCGGATTACCTGGCAGCGACCCCCTTACTGTGTATACCAGACAACAAGCTGTTAGCTTTCATCTGAGAACTTGCCTCAGGCACGGGGTCTTAGAGCAACAGTGAGCCTACAGACTTGTGGAACTAACCAGTTTACTGAAATTCCATGCAGAGAAGGTCAATATCAATAACTAATGTCTTGTGCCCACGCTAATCCACTAGAGAAAAGCCCCGTAGTCTGATGAGCCTGTCTTGAATGGCCTGTCTGGAATAGAGGTAGAGATGCCTGCCTTCTACATAGAATCTTTCCACCAGGATGCAACTCAGTTCATCCAATCCAAAATCCAATTTTAATAGGATGCCTACCCGTTCACCTGCAGGAGGAAAGTAGAGCCTTGAGGGAGAATATCAAAACTATCTGCAGGAGGGAGATATACCACTCCACTACACAAGGGTCTCAGGACCCAGATTGTTGTGGCTGTGAGTCGAGGAAGCATCCTGTTCGTCACAGAAGGGTCTTTCCTAACTCTAAATGCCATTGACCCCACTTCAGGTGAACGTTACAACATCAAGTCCGGATTTCCTCCGGCGAGAAGCTCATGTGCTCTGCATGCATACACTTTGATCAGTCATGGACATTTTAGCGATTTAGAAGATAGAGACCCACACTGGCAAAGGGTTCAACTGACTTGGCATGAGGAAGTTTTTAGAAGTGGGTGCCCCACTTGTACCAAAGTTAAGGCAGACAGACTCAGCAAGCCCTGTACATCCCATCAAGAAATGACAACAACTGGAATTTGTGGAAATAGATCACATGAGTTTGGAAAACCAGGCCCATCAAGGGTATTTCTGGCTGCGCTACAACACTTCTTACATTGTGGAGCACTTCATCTAAAATTCGCTGTTGTAAACTATGAAGGGATTTGCAGCTAAGATCACAGCTAGAAGCTCTGAAGCATTTTATCCAGCCATATGGATGTCTGAAACAAATCCTCACAGATCGAGAAGCAGCCTTGAATCCCAGCTCATCCACCAGTTTTGTGGCCTACAAGTGCAGGAAGTTGACGAACAGCTGAACCTTAGGAAAATAGCTTCTTGTTCGAAAGTATAGGACCTATGAGGAGGACCATTAAGAAGGAAAATGCCATTCCCCGGGCTGTGGAAAAAGGTTCGTAAGCCAAAGCTCCGACTCCAACTCCGACTCCTCAATTTTCCTGACACCGACTCCGACTCCCGACTCCTCAATTTTCTTGACTCCGACTTCCGACTTCCTCATACATGGCGCATGTTTAAGTGATATCTTTACTGTAGTAAGATGGTAACTTAGGCTGTTTGTCACCTTATGATACAATAATCAAGCTATTTAAGTAGAACAGACACTGACAAGAAAAATGGTAACAATGTTTTTAACTTTTGACTTTCAGGCTCCACATCTTACCGTCCACTACGGCTTTGAACATGAGGCTACCATCATTTTATTGACAATCCATCTTACCTATCTTATACATACTTATGTAGTATTAGCATCTGCTTGGTTCTTCATGATGCAACTTCCATTGGTTACTGTTTTACTCCTAAAAATAAAAATTTGCTATTCAGCTCTGCCTGAATCCTTCTGGGCTGATCCTAGGACTCTTCTACACGAATACAGCTTTGTCTTTGTATGTTTCACGACGATACAGTCATATTGTACGAGCGGGGGAGAGGAGGCGTAATTCATAGTACTCTATGACAGCTCTGGATTACTGTTAATTAATGGGGCTCATTATCCCTGCGTATTAAAGTGCAGTATGCCGCAAAATACGTCCCTAAATAAGCGGTGTGAACATAGCCTTAGTGTTGGATGGGTTGAGGTCTGGGGACTGTGGAGGCCCAATACAGTAAATCTACTCTCATTGTCCATTGACCCCCTTCCTTCTCATGACGTCTGCTTCAGGTCGTTGTCACTGCTGGACACTATTCGTCCCTCCTTCTTCCCATAGTCCTCGAGTGTATGAAAGTAAACTCATCTTGTAGAATACTCACATATAGCTCTCAGTGCACTCGAGGTCACCATTGAACCTGGTCCAAGTCCTCCAACATCTTTGGGCTTGTAAACAACCCCATATTCCTTGGCTTCTTCCACTGAACCTGACAATCATCCAGCGTCTCGATCCATTAGTCCCCCCCCTTTCCCTTGATTCTTCCATTCCCCCCATTAGAGCCCAGTCTACTGACTTCATCTACATCGCTCCAAATCAATTTTCCGTTTTTCCATCTTCCATTTTATGTACTTTTTTTTGCAAACTTTGAGTCCAACCTTCTTATGACGAGATTGAAGTTGCGGCTTCTTCCCCTTTTCGGGCACATTCCAGACCTGTGTAATGCGTGTTGCCCGGTGCTATTTAGGCAAATGTGAGAACAGGTATTGTAATTATTTTGTCGACCACTCAGGAGCAAAACGAGTACAATGCAGTTAAATAGAAGAATCTGCATACTAAGTAGATGCTAAATAGTTGCAGTAAAAGTTATGTATGATAGTGCCGAGATGATTGTCTATAACAATGATGGAGTCCTCATGTACAAAAGCTTAGTGGATGGAGAGATGGAGCCCTGAAAGTCACAAGTCCAAAAGATTGTTAGACCTTTTGTTTTTTATGTAAAATATATTACCGAACACATAAAACTGAATAAAATGTAAATATGAATTGAAACATTTTGCTGAAATTCTATCTGTTTGCTATTTGGAGCGGAATCTTTTCCCTGGGGCAGTGCTTTGCCTGCTCCATGTCATCATTACACTCCCAAGGTACTAAATGGGAGCAGTCCACTGGCCGACCCAATTCTTCTTGCTCCTTTGCCTCGAACTAACTGGACCCATTTATTATTTATTTTTGGAGTCATAGTCGGTCAATTTTTTAACCGACTACTCATCCAACTCCTGCAAAATGGGCCCGACTCCACGACACTCCGACTATCCACAGCCCTGCCATCACCATGCATCTCAGTAAGAAAAAAAAAATATTATATCAACAGGATCATGTTGTCAGGCATGTGGCACAGTGTTAGGGACAACACTTTGTTTACGTTGCATAGAACAGGAAATATTTCCATACACTGGAGTAATCCTTAGAGGATCCTACCACTTAGGGCAAGAGGCATGTGGCCTAACACCTGTTCTTGGTTTGTTGTCTGTAGCTCTCTTGTGTAACATGTACCTAGGAAACTTGAGTGGGTTTACATGATCAGAGGTAGATAATGTAGCTGGAGTCAAGTGCAGGATCCACTAATATCTATAGGTAACCACTTCAGGGCATTGTATCCACATACCCAATAAACTTCAGGAGGTAAGTCCCAAAAGACAGAGTGATAACACCAGCCAGTGTGCTAAGTCTTTGGAAGATTTGTCAACATTTTTTCAACATAAACCAAAACCACCCAGGTATTTTGACCCAGCAGGCTACGTACCCCGGCAATCTGGGTTTCCACCACAGTGGGTACAGCCAGGTATATAACCCTGAGGGTCTTCAATACATGGATAATTTCCAGAATTTGGCACACCACTAGTTTTATTTCCCTCAGGACCAAGCTCCATATTCAAAAGTGGTATTGTGTATATATCTTTCCAGAATGGAGGTTTAAATGCATCAAAGGGTGTCACAGGTAGTTTTAAGATGAAGCTCTCCGAGTTCTCTGTCCTACTCCTTTGTATGGGGGAGTTCATTTACCCCCCTTAACACCCACTAGCTACAACCTATTCAACTGGTAAGATTTCCTTCCACCATGGGAGCTTTATAATTCCATCCTACTGCAGGGATGGCTACTGTGGTGTTTTGCAATTTAGGGCGAAATGTCAAAAAAGAGGCGTCACCACACTAGTTTTAAGGCGCATTAAATGAGTGTATTGTGCACCTGAATGAATGAACCTGTCAAAAATCTGGTGTCTGGTATACCTTGTATAGTAAAATTGATGCGCCTAATTTAAGAGGCATAGCGCAAAATCTAGCTATAGCATATACTTGCTAGCATATTTGATACACCTACATTAGGCGCATTTAAATGTGTTCTGCCTGGCATATAATGTGCCTAGATTTGGTGTACAGCAGTTCATTTATATAGAGAATAGGGCGTCAATGGTTTTTTTGGTGCAAAATACACCAAAAAAAGGCGCAGCCCTCATGGGACATGTCTCGTTACTGTTCTTTGTCTCATTATTTTTATTTTCCAATTTTCTGAACAGTATCCCCCTTCTCCCCGGTAAACTCATCCCATGTTACAGATATGGCCAAATATGGGAGTTTTTGATGAACAGGGGAGAGTGTACATAGCCAACAGCAGATTGGTGTCATTACTTCATTCTTCCCATATTACTGTACGGTGTTTTAAGAACCTGTTGTTTTGTGTATATGGGGAAGAGAATCCTTCAATGGCAATAGGTATCAAAACACTACAAAAAGGAAGAAAACATTTCCCCCTCTCTACTCCCTTTTGGAGAAAACAAATATTTGGTCTGCACATCCCCCAAATTTTTTTTTAATAAAATAGAATTCCTCGTTATAAGGGTGTGACCGACAGGGATAATGCAAGTGGCAGGCTCGTGTAGTGGTACTCATCTCACCGTGTGGTAGGCTTCAGACTATCCTAATAAGAGATTGATACACACCTGTCATATACTCAGTATACCCCTACTTTAGGCATTGTATGTAATAAACTGCACCCACCCGACGCTTAAATGGATAGAGGGCTATACGCATGTGTTTCAGTGGAACCTTTACAGGTTTTCTGGATTATCAGAGCGCATGTCCATGCATAACAGATAAACCTAGTCACTGCACCTGACACACACAACCTCCCCGTGCATCCACACTTATCTGATATGTCATAGATTTGTAGAAGATCTCGAACCTTGTCTCACCTGTAAGTAGCTTTCCTGTGTAAATGTAATGTCTTTTGTCTGTAATTGTCCCCTCTACATTGTAAAGTGCTGCGGAATATGTTGGCGCTATATAAATAAAGATTATTATTATAATGTCCATCATAGCTTATTTTGACAAATGAGTCTGTACCTGAATTTAGAAAAACTAAACACCTGCCATACTCACAACTCAAAGGCTGGAATTAAGACCTTAAACCCAGCAAGATGCAAACACCAGCCCCCATGCACTTAAGAAAAATACAACAGTGCATCGATTGCCTAGGCAGTAGCCCATACAGCTCACAACTAGGGAACAACCAACTGCACCATAAAATTGACACCTATTTCACACAGCAGTGCAAAAAAGCCACAGTACCATACATTTGGGAGATTGCATAAATGCAAAAAGACCCGTAAGACAACCCCTCACATGCCTTCATTTTTTGAGGAGCCTCAAATCGGGAACAGACGCCCCTCCCATATCCTAAGGATGTTGCAGGAATTGTAAAGAGAGTCGAGCTCTACCATTGTCCCAAATGAGGAATCAAATGGAGTTTCAGAACGGACCACCGACGAGTCCAGATATATCAGGGATTAAATGAGAATGTATAATATTTTGGGGAAAAGGATCATCTTCACTGAACTAATTCTGGCCATAAATGACAGGGGAAGTTTACTCAGCCCTGAAACTTATTGTGAAGGAATGGAATTATATTCCGCTTGCGGAACTTGAGCAGGGACCTAGATATATTGATACCCAAATAGGTGATTTGGGAGGACCATTGTAGGGCCACGGATAAAGCTTGTCACGAAGGAGCAAACAGGTCTAGAGGCAATAGATGGGATTTGCCAATATTAACCTGCAAACCAGAGTATTGACCGAATGCAGTAACTACAGATAGAGCCCTGGGAAGCGAAATGTCAGCGTCCTGCAGATACAAGATTGAATTCATCAGCATACAGACCAACTTCTCATGCATAGAACCCACAAAAAATCCAACCCCATCTGGATCCTCTCTTATACGGACGGCCAAGGGCTCAATAGCCATGGCAAACAGGAGTGGGGATAAGGGCATCCCTGTCTAGTGCCTCTTTTTAAAGACAGTGCATCTGATATGAGTCCATTAACCCTAACTTTAGCCATTGGTTGACAATACAGCAGTTTGATCCAGGATATAAAAGAGGGACCAAACCCAAATTTGGAGGGGACCACCATAGATAATTCCATTCGACAGAATCAAAGGCTTTATTTGTATCCAAAGATACCAGTATCCTAGCACACGGGTGTCAAACTGCGGCTCTCCAGCTGTTGGGAAACTGCCATCATGCATTTGAATAATCTATAACAGTGGGCATGATGGGAGTTGTAGTTTCCCAACAGCTGGAGGGCCGCAGTTTGACACCCCCGTCCTAGCACTTATATTAGTGTTTGGGGCCTGCATGTTCATAAAAAGCCTACGTAAGTTCATGGCTGTCTGTTTGCCAGGCATAAACCCAGTTTGATCGGCATGGACTAGGGAGAGTATAAACGAGTTAAGATTCATGGCCAAGACCTTGGCCAGTATCTTAACGTCTGTCTTCAGTAAAGAAATCAGCCTATATGTAGAACATAATTTGGGGTCCCTACCTGGCTTGGGAATCACTATGATTAATGCCTCCCGCATCGAGGTCGGAAGACACAAAGCATCTTTTGCCTCATTAAACAGCCTGAGCAGCAGCGAGCCAAAAAATCTGGGTCCATGTTAAAATTCTATGGGCAGTTCATCTGTTACCTGGGGAATTTAACGTTTTTTAAATGGAAGATTGCTAACCTGTATTTCCGGAGGGAGAAATGGAACGTCCAAACATCGCCCTCTGTATCACACATTGAGAGCCACGCCTCCCAAATATTCCCAAATCTCTGCTTCCGAACAGCTGTGTGGGAACTATATAAGTCCACATAAAGGGTGCGAAAGGCCTCTGCTACCAGCACAGGATTCGAGATTTTAACCCCATCAGGCTGCACTAGAGTCTTAATTACTGTGGCTTCATGGAATTGTTTTGCCATGCAGGCAACGAGCCTGCCACAACATTCTCCCATTTCAAAGAAAGATAGCCTAGTAAAATATAAGCTATGGGTCTCACGATCTCGCAGCACTTGCATGTACAATTTTTGCTTTACGAACCGGCTGGACTTATTCTCTTCAGTTGGATTCCCTAGTTCCGTGTTTGCCACCTCCAATGCCAATGAGTTAGTCCTAGATGCGTAAGACCGTTTGAGATCACTCCTGCGGTAGACGTTCCCCTCTAACATAGCCTTTACACATCCCAGACTGTGAGAAGAGATGGATTCGTGTTTATCCATATAATTGTCCAAAACTTGACACTTGGCAGTAAAGTAAGCAAAAGGCAGAAGAAGCGTGTAACAATGTGGATTAAAACGCCAGCACTAGATCTGACAAGATCAGACCAATCCAGGCGCCATCACAAAGAGGGAAGTGTCCAGACACTGACACGATAGTCCACATGGTTGAAATGAAGGGTAGAAATTATCTATTAACTAGGGCCAAATCAATTCTCGACAGTGCATTATATCCAGGTGACAAACAGGAATATTGGGAAACTGAGTAGTGAAAAGCATGCCATTCTGCCACCAGACAGACCCCATTCACCTACAGTTGTAGAGGAGAAGGAGAGTCTACACACCCAGAAGTCCTCATCGGAGTAAATCTATTCTGGTCTATGTCCCAAGTCCATATTAAAATCATCCCAGCCAAAAAACATGGGCGCTAGCCACTTCGGATAAAACGCACTGCTAGTGAATAATTTGCAGCTAAAGGGAGGGGATGTATTATTCAATCAGACTCAGTGTTTATTCTCTATATAACAGTATAGGAAAGATACACCTCCGTGTTTGTCGATATCAATGGTTCCCCCAGGTGAAACAACACAGTTTTGCGTATTACAGAGACATGCCCACTTGCATGGGAAGAGTATTTCATGATTGGTAAACACACCTAGAACCAAACCCCCACCCGTGGTTGCGAAGTGAACTGGATTTACACTGTGTGTAGAATTATTAGGCAAAAGAGTGATTTGTCACTAACATCCTTTTTATGCATGTTGTCCTACTCCAAACTGTATAGGCTTGAAAGTCAACTACCAATAAAGTAAATCAGGTGATTTGCATCTCTGTAATGAGGAGGGGTGTGGTCTAATGACATCAACACCCTATAAAGGTATGCATAATTATTAAGCAAACTTTCTTGTCTTTGGAAAAATGGTCAGAAGAGGAGATTTGACGGATTCTGAAAAGTCAAGATGTGAGATGTCTTGCAGAGGCGTGCAGCAGTCCTTTGAAATTGCCAAACTATTGAAGCAGATCACCGAACAAATCAGCGTTTCATGGCAAATGCCAACAGGGTCGCAAGAAGCGTGTTGAAAAAAAAAAGGCGCAAATAACTGCCCATTGAATTGGAGGTAAACTCAGCATGAACTGCCAAGATGCCATTAGCCACCAGCTTTGCCAATATTTCAAAGCTGCAACATTACTGAAGTAATCAAAAGCAACAAGGTGTTCTATACTCAGGAACATCAGGCCAAGATAAGGAAGAACTGAAAAACGACCACCTTTGAACAAGAAACAAACATAAAACAGTCAAGACTGGCCAAGAAATATCTTAAGACTTGATATTTCTAAGGTTTATAATGACTGATGAATGAGTGACACTTGATGGGCCAGATGTGATGGCCCAAGGCTGGATCAGTAAAGGCAGGGTAGAGCTCCAAAATCCGACTCAGACACCAGCAAGGATGGAGGTGGGGTACTGGTATGGGCTGGTATCACAAAGATGAACTTGTGGGACTTTTCGGTTTTGAGGATGGAGTGAAAGTACAACTCCCAAACTACTGCCAGTTTCTGGAAGACACCTTCTTCAAGCTTTGGTACAGGAAGAAGTTGGTATCAGTTTTAAGAAAAACAATGATTTTCCCATGCAGGATAATGCTCCATCAAAATGCATCCAAATACTCCAATCCAACACCGCAATGGCTTGCCAGTAAGGTCTAAAAGAAGAAAAATAATGACATAGCTGCCTTGTTTACCCTGATCTGGAACCCCATAGAGAACCTGTGTTCCCTCCATAAAAATGTGAGATCTACAGGGAGGGAAAACCAGTGCACCCTCTCTGAACAGTGTCTGGGAGGTTTGTGTTGCTGCACACAATGTTATTGTAAACGATCAGCAACTGACAGAATCTATGGAAGGAGGCTTTTGAGTGTCATCGTAAAGAAAGGTGGCTAATATTGGTTCAGTATTGGTTTTTGAATGACCTGAAATGTTTATTTCTAAATTGTCGATGGTTATATTGGTTTACCTGGTGAAATAACAAGGTGAGTATGCGTATATAATTTATTTTTTATTAAGTTGCCTAATACTTCTGCATCGTATAGTTACCTGCACAAAACAATAACCTCCTATGTTAGTCCCAAATCTAAAAAAAAAACACTCCAACTTCCAAAAATATTAAGCCTTTCATATTTATGAAGTTGTTTTGAGTTGATTGAGAACATAGTTTTGTTGTTCAAATAAATAAAAGAATCCTCTCAAATACAACTTGACAATAATTCTGCACACAATACTGTAAGACTACCAAGTGTGTCTCCCTGTATCGCATATAATATCTGCTCTAAAGGATTTAATAAGTCTCATCACTAAGTTCCACTTAATTGGGACTCGAGCGGGGGGGCTTCCGGTTCCGCGCTGCCGAGAGGAGATGTTAGAACGCCCAAGCTCACTCGCCCCACCTGCCGACAGACCTGCTTTAGAGCAGCAGAACTGCAGCGCTGACCACCCGAAAACCCCACAGAGGTTGCGCCGGAACACCTCATTGTACCTCACCTGATGGAAAGGTACCTGCTTGCGTCAGCACACGCCCTACCGAGATACCCGAGAAACCCACGCGACGCCTGATCCCCTTCAAGGGGCGCCGGGCACACGCAGGGCGCACGAGCACGGATTAGAGCCCCAGCCTCCAGGGGCCTCATAACACGGCAGCTGGGAGAGACAGCGCAGAGCCATCACAGGCGCCGCCAGCGCAAACAGGACAGAGCTCCAGGATCCGGCGCTCAGGCCCGACAAAGCAGCCTGCAGCCCCACAGAGTCAGGCAGCCAAAGCAACCAAAGAGTAGAACGCAGAGCACAGCTGCAGGTACCAACCGCCAATTTGGCCACCTTATGCAGTACCCAGCCATCACCTTCTTTTCCAATGTGACCAAAGCAGGCAGATGGTACCGATTACAAATTCCTAGGTCTACGGAGTAGCCAAACAAATAGCACCGGATCTGGCAAAACCCAAAAAGCACTGAAGCCACAGTAAAGACGACCCTCTTCTAGGCTCCAGCAGGAGGTGCAAGCCCAATCCTCCAGAATAGAGAACTAGAAACCAGAGTTAACGACCTGGAAAACAGATAAATCTGCCCTCCCGCAAATAAACTAACCTCTGTGCCCCAATCGCAGCTAATACACCAAGATCGCATTGAGACCTGGAGAATCGCTCACAGAAGGAGCAACCTAGAATGGTGGTCTCCCTGAGGCCTTCAACAAAAAGACCTCCAACAATCTTGTGTCAAGAGGCCTTGCCAAGGGCCCTGGGCTTAATCATCCTTGCGCATTGAGGAGTCCAAAAGAAATGGCCCAAAGATAGCCGATGCCCCACGGCTCCCGAACGGGCAACGACGCTACGTCATAATGAATTCGGCTTTAAACGAAAAAAACAGAAGTCCGAGACCCTACCGAAAAACGGGGTTCCCCCGAGTTACGGAAAGATAAAGTACCCTTTTTGAGGACTTCCAGCGGAGTCTCACAAAGAGGGGGGGCCCTTCAGAAAACCTGCCCGGCGCTCTTCCACAAAATCCTTTTTCCAGATCTTATACCCAAACGTTGAAAGTACTGGATCCAAAAGCCCGCCAGAATCTATACTTCGCCCACTAAGCAAGAAAGCCCCTTCAAGATCTGCTGACAGCGCATCCTCATGCCGGGTCCTCTCGCTTACAGAACGGAGAGGGGGAACTTGCGTCACCTACCAGGCATGGAAACAGGGTGAGGACAGAGGCCTCTGGGGCCCGAACACCGTCTTCACCGCTCCCTCCCTTCGCAACAAAAGATCGTCGCCCACCCAAAAGAGGTTCTCAACCACCCCTGATCAGGACTGAGGACCAGCAAAGTCACTTTGGCCTCCCTTTGGGGGTTCTGACAAAAAAGGGTTGGCCGATAGGCCTGACCACCTGTCGCCATCTTTATTTTACGGTCGTGGACCCCCTTCCACGCTTCTGGAAGGGAAATTCGTAAAGGACTGATTCACAACAAGGTGCCAGTAAATTTCCTTTGTCTGCTATAATGTTTTTTGCGGGACTCAACCCCTTTCAGGCAACCTTTGAGGCGGGGGGGGGGGTATAGTGAGAAAAAATCCTCTATGGCTAAAAAAAAAGGAAGTGACAGCGTTTCCCATGAGGGGGAACGCTTTCACCCCCTTCTACGCTTTGATGTATTTGTTCCCTTTCTAATGTTTCAGTAAAATTACACTGTTCCCCAAATTGTTTCTTTTTCATGGTGGTTGTTCCCCCCTTGGTTTACGCTTGGGCCTCAGCCAGGAAAAACCCTTTCCGGGTTTGGGTGGTCCTTCTCCCCCCCCATGACTTTCCCACCCCCCCGATTCCCATCCGTCTGATGTGTCATTATGCGAGGATTCCCGGGAAAAATTTAAGGGGCTCCCTCCCCCAATAAGCGGAAAAAATTTAAATTTGGCACTTAAAGGCCCCCTGCGCCCCGGGTATTGTCCTTCCCCCAGGAGTCACATCTAGGGGGGATACTCAGGGGGATGGAGAGGCATGGGGGGGGGCCACGCATTTGGGGTCCCCTTCGGTAGAAGAAAAACCCAGTTATCACCCTCAAAACACAAAAACTTCCATTTCAAGTAATTTTTCATACACATGACGGGAAGGGAGAATCTCGCCTTTTTGGGTTTTTAAATGGGGAGGTTTAAGATCCCGTCTCATTAATTTTGTATGCCCCCAACGCCCCTAGGGAACTTGTTTTTTCGAGAATTGGGGAAGGGAAAAATTACGGACCCACAAAAGTGCGGTCAAATTGTAGGGGGGGGACATGAAAATTAGTCATTGACCCCTTGAGGATAGGAAAAAAAGGCTTTAGGTCCAAGAAAAATAGTTGGTTCTTGGAAAGGGGGGTTTCCCGGGGGCCCCGGGGCGAAACTTAGACAAGACAAACCTGAGGGATTTCCTGGAAAGGGGGAGGAAAACCCGACGGTAAAGGGGAAAAACACATACTACTCTGGGTGTTTTATCAACGGGTCCAGATTGGACTATTTACTGGTTTCCGACAGCCTATGCGGCAAGGTGGAAGATGCACAGATCCTTGACTTGCTCATCTCAGACCATGTTCCGATTTTGCTGGATGTGGCAGAACAGTTCCCTAAAGGAACAGACTTCATATGGAAGTTCCCTCCCTATCTGGCAAGATCGGAATGGTTTGCTGATAAGGTTAGGGGCTTGTGGACAGAGTACGAGGCCCATAATGGGGAACACCACGCTGATCCTTCCTTGTATTGGCAACGTTCAAAGCAGTACTGAGAGGCAAGATCATTGCTCATACATCCCTACATAAGCGCAACCTTGCGAAATCCTATAGGTTGGCCTCAGAGAGTGTTAGGGTTGTGTATAAAGACTTTCAGCTCAATGGTACGGCCGAGAATAGGGTGAAATGGGGAGAACTGCGCACTAGAGAGATTTCGATATATGGGCGGAGCGCAGGGAAGATATTCACCGAACTCATGTCCAGTCCACCCTCTTTAGGTATGGTAACAAGTCGGGTAAGATCCTCTCCAGATTACTCAGGGGTTACTATAAGCCTTCTCATATTACGGCCATGCGTACGGCGGAAGGAGATGTAACCACAGACCCAGCACAGATAAATGAAGCGCTTAGATATTTTTATGTCTCCTTATATTCCGCCGAGCGATATGATAGGGCGGAGGAGGGCAAATGTTTTCTTAGCAATATCAATCTTCCGCGCCTGTCAGAGGCGCAAAGGGGGCAGCTAAATTCAGAGATCTCTGAACAAGAGATACAAGATGCTATCAGACAGCTGAAGCCTGGCAAGGCTCCGGGCCCTGAGGGGTTCTCGGGAGAAATATATAAAATCCTGATAGACCAGGCCACCCCCGTCCTCACACAATACTATAACCTAGTTCTGCAAACAGGCTGCCTTCATCAAAATTATACCGAAAAAGGGAAAAGACCCACTCTCCCCGGCCTCATATAGGCCCATATCACTTATAGATGTGGACCAGAAAATTTTATCCAAAATCATGGCAGACCGGTTGGCAGAACTCATGCCACTTTTGATTGGCCCTTCGCAAAAAGGTTTTATCAAGGGAAGGGCGGCCGTGGGAAATATCTGAAAGGTCCTGTCAGTAATGGAAAGGATCAAGCATAAGCCCTTTCCCGGAGAACACCCTGTCTTAGTAGCCTTAGATGCTGAAAAGGCCTTCGACAATGTTCGATGGGAATGGCTATGGATGGGTCTAGATAAGGTGGGTATTTCGGGGGCCTTTCGGACTTTTCTTACTGCTATCTACTCGAATCCCAAGGCTCGGGTTCATACCCCTGGTTTCTTATCGCCACCTATTCACCTGCAGAAGGGAACCAGACAGGGATGCCCCGTGTCACCTCTCCTTTTCGACTTAGCTCTTGAGCCCCTGGCGAGACTCCTAGAAGACTCGAACCTATTTGCGGGAATTAGGGTAGGCGCTGAGGAGATAAAGACCGCTCTTTTTGCGGATGACCTGATTCTTTTCATGTCAAAGCCCATGGCCCACCTAGCACCAGTGTTTGATACCCTCAAATCCTTTGGCAACCTATCTGGCTACAAAGTGAATACTTCTAAGAGCCAACTCCTGGATCTAGGGGTCAACCTGCCGACGCCAGATTGGCAAAGCCTGGGTCTAGACCTGGACACGACCAGAGAACATATTAATTACCTGGGCATAAATATAGGTAGAACTACAAACACTATTTACAAGTTAAATTTCCCTCCCATCATTAATAAAATATCTCAAGACTTGGCACGTTGGAACTCTCTCCCCCTTTCTATGACAGGGAGGTGTCATGCCATAAAAATGATCAGTTTCCCCAAATTGTTATATCCCCTCCAGACCCTCCCTGTTCTCCTGAAACACTTAGATGTTAATAAAATCAACTCCATGTTCTCTAAGTTTATTTGGGCCAGGAAGAAACCGCGCATAGCTCTTGTCAAGTTGCTGCTGCCCTCATCAAAGGGAGGACTAAACCTGCCAAACATCAGGGGATATAATTTAGCGAGCTTAGCACGCCATGTGGTAGACTGGTTGGAGGGCCTTAGCCGCTATTCCAACTGGGAAATAGAAAGGGAACTCATGCGCCCTTGGCATCCACATGCCCTCCTGCACACCAAATTTTCCAATCTGCCATCACCTATAAAATCCTCAATGGTTCTGCGAGACACGATTATGGTCTGGAAGGAGATTCGGAAGTGTTTGGGCCTTTCCTTTTTAATTTCCAAAAGAATGCCCATATGGGACCACCCAGACTTCCATCTTGGGCAATCAAACCCAATGTTTGTAAAATGGAGGGAGAGCGGCCCAGTGGTAGCGGGTCAGCTCCTACATGATACGGAGCAGAGGTGGCTTACACCACGGGAAATGGTGGCAAAATTCTCTCTCCCCAGCACGCAAATGTTGGCCGCGTACCAACTCTACTATTTTTGCTCGTCGAGACTGAGAGATGTATCAAGGGAAACCTCCCCAAAAAGCCTCGATACCTTCATAGATTTTCACAGACGTGGCTGCCACCTTGCGGGGTTGTATGGCACTATGAGAGAGTGGCTATTACATCGCACGGAATCACATGTCTTTCAATACTGGGCCCAACGCCTGAAAGACGATAACCTTCCAGATAAAATTATCCGAGGCCTGGCGACAGTTAAAAAAACATGTGATTTGTACAAACTGGAGGGAATCCCAGCTGAGGATTGACAACGCAATCTACGGCTTCAATTTGCCCCCACACCAAGATTCCCAAATAGACTGCAACACTGCCCCAAATGTGGTGCCCATAGGACTGACCTATGGCATGGCCTATGGGAGTGCACATCTACGCGGAAATATTGGGACAGTTTTGTAGCCTATATCAAAGTTCATTTGGAGGTGGGTTTGGATAATCACCATGACCTGCTGATATTTCACTGCCCCAGACCTCCGGAGGGAGATGAGGCTGAGGCGATAAGAGGAAGCCGAGGGGTACCAGCAATTGTCCATATAGCAATTCTAGTAGCTAAACGGTGTCTCCTGACTTTCTGGCTCAAGCCATCTCTGCCTCCACTATCCATGATCGAGGATCAATTGAAAATATATCTCATTGCAGATAAATTGGAAACCGAGAGGTGCAAAGAAGCTCATACAGCAGGTTTCTTCAAACGCTGGCGGACGTTTATTGAATCCCATTTCTCTGACAGGGAAATCAAAACCTTAATGCACGCATTTCAGCTCACAGACTGGTATTGCAGGGAAGGGATCTGTGGATCTCTAGGTAGATTACAAGTTTGAAAATTGGAAAAGGAAGGAGGAGCGGGGTATGGGAGATCTTTTCACACAGCCTGGCTTGGTAAACCCAGAGAAGATGGAATTATGCACACACCACGGTAAGTTTCAAAAGTTTGTTGTGTCTGGCCATGTCCACTACTATCATTGCTTGGTATGCACACAACCTTCATCCTATAAATGGTGCTCATAGGGGTGCCTAATCCTAGTTATTCTTGCAAAATGTTCTTGTAGTGTGTGAACAGTTATGTAATTTAAGATGGAGATGTACCGAGTCTGTTATGCTATTCTCTCTTTTGTTATTATAATCGAAAACCTCAATAAAAATTTGTTACAAAAAAAAAAAAAGTTCCACTTAATTGAGTCGTTGAGCCCCCTCACATTCCAGGAAAGTGTTACTAAAGTAGCTACCCGATGCCTCCCACACAGCCAGCCAGTATCTTCTCTGCTCTGCACTGAAGAGGGACAAAAATCCCGAAACAGCGTTGTTCTGTAGATGAGTGATACTGGCTTGGCTAAAAAATCCTTTTTGCTTTCTCAAGACTCGGTGGGTCAAAAGCAAATTGAGGATTTGTTACAACCAACAGAGGGCGCTGTGGGCTTCTGAGCCCCTTTCCCATAATGCCTTGTGATATGCAGATGCTAAGTAGAGGGCGAAAAGGCAAAACAAAAACTCTACATGCCGTTCGTTCGGTGCTCTCCCTAAGGAGAGATCTTCCATTCCTAAAGTAGCCATGAAGAGTATGAGAACAATATTACCAGGAGTGACCATTCAAGTCTCCCAGTGTCTTCTGCACACACACAATAATTCAAGAACATCTAACCCAACCCCCCACCCCGCATCCACAGCCCAAACAGCTAGTGGCATCATTCGTACAACACTCATATGCCAGGATGTCGGCACTAACTATTAGGAGAGGTACCTCAGGGTGTGTGCCCTCATTCCATTAAATAAGGCACAGGAGAGAGAGGGAATGGGGGTAAGGAGGAGGGGGGGGGGAAGAGAGCATTCTCTTCAAATATTTGCTACACCCAGGATTTAGTTGGACCTCAGCAGGAGGTACTGAAAGGAATCCAATGTCTGTATTGAATGTGGCCCTCAAATTGGAGGTTACCTGCTGGAACATGAGTTAACGACTTTGAGTCAAAGGAATAGTGGCCGGTCTCTGTACATAGTCAAGATCAGCAAGTATGCGTGCACCATCATCATTATCTGTAGCAAGTTTTAAAGAGACAGTGCCATCAGGGCAGTAGTTGATGTTAGCACTCAGTGCGGTCAAAACATCAGCTTCCAAAAGAGAGATTGGACATGTTTCACTGGCCACAAAATGGATGATAATGGTATGATCACCAATGTGGCAGGTAAGGGGGACAGATAGATTACAATGCGTGTCCTTATCATTTAACCCTACAGCAGTAAAGTAATCATCAGAAAGCATTTCATTAGTACCCATTCTTTACATATGACTGATCTGACAGTATCTACAGCACAGGAGCTTACCATTGCATGACCGGGACAGTCAGTTACACTGACATCCCCGCTCACTACAGGTGACTCAAACCATGCATGCCCTGCACCAAAGACGTCACCACATTCAGCATGCAAGCTGATTTCTAAGGTCCCCAAACTGACACCATCTAGGGAAACTGTGTTGTACATTACCGGACACTTCAATATTGTCGGGGGCTCCTTCATCCTCACGGCACCACCCAACGGTGCACATTCTGCACTGGTCTACATGGGAGCAAATAAGAGTACAATAGGAATTTCTTCATATCTCCTTCCCTGTCTGTGGGACTTTCCACTTCCCACTGGCCTCCTGCCACAGGCACACAGTCACGTTTTTCCTGCCAGGCTGGCAACAGAGCGCCTATCATATGACGCTGTTCAGACATCTCTGGTCCCTTCACTCCTCTGTGCACCTTTCATTAGCTCTGTCAGGCAGACTCACTGCAGTAACCTATGGAGATACTTTCTCACCATCTCCTGTAACTGTCCCTATATGAGGACTCAGCCTCCATCAGGATCACGCCCACATCTTATACACCCTCCAGTTCACACAGTGCGGAAGGACAATCACATCACTCACCACACTGGCCCGTTCATCTCAGGAAATCATTCACCTTTTTCCAACCATTTTTAGTAGTACCCTGGTTGCTAGCGGCGACCACCTTAGTTCCATCGGAAGCGGCAGCACCACTCTCCACCTGCTATCACCCACAGGACATACCACCCCTGTGATACTGTTACTATTTTCCACCATAACCTCTAGGGAAAACGCATCAGTTGTCTTAGACCCCGGCATCTCTGTCCCATCTGAGGACTCTGCACATATGCCCCTCATTAGTCCCTGAGCTCACACTCTCTGTGTCCAGCAGCTCACTTCTCCCCGCACAATGTGGAGACAATTCACCATCTCCTGTAATGGCTGCTATGGGAGAACTCACCACATTAGTCAGAGCGCCCCCTGCAGCTTGCACGCTACCATCACTTACACACAGTACACTGGGATCAATGGGATCCAGACACTTCACACATAACCACAGGGAACTCCTATTCCCCGGCGCCCCTGTTCCTCTGCACTCGCCGGCTGCCATGATGAGTGCCCCTGCAGCCGCCGGTGACTGCGGCCACTGTATGCTCCTCCAACAAAGAGGGAATTGCACAAAGCATGCTGGGAAATTAGAGGTTCTGCTGCCTCCCCGGGACCCCCCCAATATCAGGAGGTTATGAGGTGTACGATGTGCTCTAGACAGGACCTTCCATGATGTCCCCGTCACGTGAACAGGAGGGTGGAGTAAGGAATCTATTGGGCACCTTTTCCCATCATTTTGACCAGCATGATGTCACCACAGGTCCTTTACCCCCTGGTATAACCCCCCCTGTAGGTAGAACAGGTAAGACTCCACACATTACTTGTTCCCTCCCCATCTCCCGCCCGGGGTTACTGCAGCCTCTTCTCTGCTCCTCCCGTCTAGTCCTCTCCTCCCCTTCATCCTCCGCTGCCCGGCTCCCACCTTCCCCCTCCTGCTTCCTTGCAATCCCCCACTTGCTCTCACCTCCTCGTCTTCTTCAGGTTCCTCAGTCCGGGACCCTCACAGTTAAAGACAAGGCCCTTTTCATCAATGCCCCCCCAAAAATGGACAAGGACGGGCCCAGGGCCCACAGGATATTGACCTCCCCCCTGGAGATCATCTATTTGGGTAAGGGGAGAGGTGGGGGGTCTCACATGCCTCGCTTTTCCTTCTATCAGTAACAGGTGAATGAGGGGGAAAGGTGAGGGGTTTCTTAGAATCATGTAGTGATCGTTTTCCCCCATACATAGGTTTACCCCGTATGAAGAATGTCTGGTAGTGGGGGCCCCCCCGGGGGGTCAGGGGCGGGCACCCCAGAGCCCCGAGCCTCCCCCTATTGACTGTCAGAAGATCCTGACCGACCCGCCAGGACCTGGGGGGGGCTGACTGGGGAGAGGTAAGGAGAATCGGGACATTATACAAAAAAAGGGGGATGAGGGTCTGGATGATGATGAGAGGTGGGGGGAAAATTGTGGGAATTTTTAATTTTAACAAGGGAATGATGGGTCTGGAGATGTGAGGTGGGGGAATGCTGGGACATTATACATAAAGGGATGATGGGAGGTGAGGGGAAGCTGGGAAAATTACACATAAAGGGTGATGGGAGGAAAGGGGAATGCGGGGGAAAATTACACATAACGGGGGATGATGGGAGGTGGGGGGGAATGCTGGGTATTATACATAAACAGGGGATGATGGGTCTGGATATGAAAGGTGGGAAATTTTGGGACATTATACATAACACGGGGATGATGAGTCTGGATGATGGGGGTTCCTTGTGTTGTCAGGTTCCTTAAGGTGTAGGATGTCGCTGTCTAGTCCCCTGGAGGGTGGGATACATGAAGGACACGGGGATCTGTACAGGAGGTCATGATGGAGGACAGGGCCCGCTGACTCACAAGGGGGAAAGGAGATGAACACACAGAGAGTGATAATCTCTCCCTCCCCTCAAATTGAAGTAGTGAGACACGATGATAGTGTAATAAAAGGTATCAGCGCTAGTACCCGTATTGGTTTTTCCCTCAGATGGCCATAGGAGAAATCCAGCAAGAGATGCCCCATTCTGTATTCCAGGACGTCCAGAGGGAATGTCCCAAAAAAAACTCAGTTAAGGGAGCTGAAGTCCCCTCTAAATATGACCGAATGGAAAAAACCTTTCACTTATTTCACTGGTTTTGTCTTTAGGGGGAAATTGGGGTTGAATTAAGGTTTAAGTGAATAAAAATGGAGTCCCGGGAATCCTCAGGAGAGGCCCTACAAATAATGCCCCTTTTTAAAGCTGGAAAGGGGAGATTAGAAAGGGGGGGGGCGTAGCTGATCAAAAATTTGCCGACCTCGCCCCTCATGATTGTGAGGCACATCCCCTTAAAAACCCCCCCACACCACCTAACTGTGTAACCTCGGGGGAAGAAAGCTAAAAATTAGGGTTTTTCGTCACCCCCTTCCCTGAACTGTTGGATGGTCTATTCGCATCCCGGAAGCTGGGGGTTATGCCCAAAATGTTCCCCAATAGTTGGGGGTTCTCGGTCCCCATTAAGAGAAAAGGTATTTATATAGGCCCCCCAATAAGTAGAAACATAGGTCCCTGATATGTAGTTATATAGGCCCCTGTAGCTAGCTATTTGAACCCTGTAGCCAGGTTGCTACCCCCTTCTAGCTAGGTTGCTGCCCTCTTCTTTGCAGGTTGCTGGCCTCTTCTTGCCAGGTTGCTGCCTTCTAGCCAGTTAGTGCCCCATACAGCCAGGTAGATGCCCCCACTAACAAGAAAGATGGCCCTTATAGCCAGGTAGTGCCCCCATTAGCCAGGTAGTGCCCCCATTAGCCAGGGATGCCCCCATTAGCCAGGTAGTCCCCCCAAAAGTAATAAAAAAAAAATAAAAAAATCTACTTACCTCACCAGGGGTCCCGCGCTGGAATCTTCTGGACCGGCAGAAGCGCCGACGAGGAGATGCGTTTGGCAGGGGTTTTGGTACAGAGTCACGCCCCCCGCGCATGAGGTTTTTGTACAGGGCTAGCGAAGTGTAATACAGGGGAGAAAACAGGGGGGGGCAATCCCACCCGCCCCCTCCTTACGAGCGGACTTACTCTTCACGGGTGCTACAAAGGTCCGTACAGAGTCAGAATCGCGGGGGGGGCGGGAATGGCCCCCGGTGGCAAGGAGCATTGTCTTCATGTTATCTGGGCCCCTGCTCATTTAAAAAACCCCCCCGGGGTGCTGGCGGTGGGAGGTGACCTCCATTTACGGGAACCCCCCACCCAAGTCAGGAGGGTTTGCAACTATTCCTATACACAATCTGTATACAGGGTGTCACAGATGGGCTCATAGATATTTGGGGGTCTCTTAGTTTTTTTGTTGCTTTTACTGGAATTGTTCCATATGTCACATCAGGGTGAAGATTGACGATCTAAAGTGGAGGCGAAGAAAAGAAGATGAAGGCGATAGCCGGGGATGAGTACGTGAAGGAGGAGATCCCAGAAGATTTACCCCAAAGGGGAGTGTAATGAATTCAGAGGTTTCTTCAGGGATCCTGTGTTATACCTGGTGCGGGCCTGAGGAGGTGACGTCTCTCCAAGGTGTTCTATGGGTCCTGCTGTACATGAGGCTTAAGATCAGGCTTTGGGGTTCACCTGCTGTGATGAACATATGCACTGACAGCGGGATCTGAGGACACTTAGTAGATCCACCTTAGCCATACTTGCCAACCACTTTTGAAAGTGGTCATCAGGGAGATCTGAAGCTGAGGTGCGCTGCATGCGCCACCCCCAAAAATGACAGCACCCTCTCTGTGTCAAGCCACACCCACTTTACAACTGGTCACCCTCACTCCAATTAACTGTGCAACACCCTGGGAAAAAGCTAATGTAGGTTTTTGGCATTAGGTTTTTTTTAGACTTGGATATACTGTTCAGCCTCCAGGAGAGCTGGAGATACCGCTAAACTGTGTCTAAACATAAATCATTACACTACAACCAATATTTTCCACCATACAGTGATTTATAGTAGTTGATACCAGTGTCACAGGGTCCACAGACTGTATATTACCCTTCATACAGTGACAATTTTAGGGTAGACACCCGTGTACCCCAGGCTCTACAAACTGTATATTACCTCCTATATAGTTGTAGACACCAGTGTGGCACAGGCTCTGCAGACTGTATATTACCTCCATATAGTGGTAAACACCAGCTACAACAGGGTTCTACAGACTGTATATTTTACTCCCTTACATGAACCATAAGAGTGGTAGGGTTACCAGTGTACACAGGCTCTGCAGACTGTATATTACCTCCATACAGTGACCATAGAGTGGTAATTACCAGTGTACACAGGCTCTGCAGACTGTATATTACCTCCATACAGTTACCATATAGTGGTAGACACCAGTGTATAAAGGCTCTACAGACTGTATATTACCTCCATATAGTGGTAGACACCAGTGTGCACAGGCTCTGCAGACTGTATATTACCTCCATATAGTGGTAAACACCAGTCTACACAGGTTCTACAGACTGTATATTACCTCCATACAGTGACCATAGAGTGGTAGTTACCAGTGTACACAGGCTCTGCAGACTGTATATTACTGTCATACAGTAACCATATAGTGGTAGATACCAGTATACACAGGCACTCTGCAGACTGTATATTACCTTCATACAGTTACCATATAGTGGTAGACACCAGTGTATAAAGGCTCTACAGACTGTATATTACCTCCATATAGTGGTAGACACCAGTGTGCACAGGCTCTGCAGACTGTATATTACCTCCATATAGTGGTAGACACCAGTCTACACAGGTTCTACAGACTGTATATTACCTCCATACAGTGACCATAGAGTGGTAGTTACCAGTGTACACAGGCTCTGCAGACTGTATATTACCTCCATACAGTGACCATAGAGTGGTAGTTACCAGTGTACACAGGCTCTGCAGACTGTATATTTCCTCCATACAGTTACCATATAGTGGTAGACACCAGTGTATAAAGGCTCTACAGACTGTATATTACCTCCATATAGTGGTAGACAAAAGTACCCCCCACCACACACACACATATACAAGTACCTCCCACACAAATACACAGTACCACCACACGCACAAGTGCCTCGCAAGTATTCCTCGATCACACACACAAAAGTACCCTCTCACACACAAAAGTACCCCCTCTCCCCACTCACATAATTGAACTCCCTTCCTCCTCCGTAACTCAACTGTCCTGCTGCGGCATCTTGGAGTCTCCACACGGTGGGCTTTGAGGGGGGGGTACTGTCACGGTTCATGCCGCGGTCCCTGCCTTGGACCGTCGGCCTGTCCGTGCCTGCCATGTCTCTGCTGAGGCTCCCTGTGCAGGGGTACCAGCAGCCTGTGTTCTGCTATATACTTGCCTGTCCTGTCCAGTCTTGTTGCTTTCTGGGTCCTGTCTGTGCACTGTGCCTCCTAAGGCAAGCGTGCGGCAGCTTCCTGCCTATTTATAAGTTTCCTGTTCTGTGCACCTTCCTCTTCACCCCTGACCTCTGGCTATAAGAGGAAGTTCTGGTCTCTACTCTGGGTCAGTTCATTGCAGTCTGTTACAGCTTTTGCTGTGTCTGGTTTGCCATCTGAGCTTTGCCAGTATCTTGGACTTACCGGAATGCTGGTCCAATCTAGTGTCATCTGAGCTCCTGACCTTCTGTCCGTCCTGTTATGTCTTGTCTCTGGCACTGTCGTGTTCCTGCTTGGCTGTATTCCTGTTCTGTACCTGTCTTGTTACCTGTCCGGTTCCTGCCGTATCCTGTGGTGTATGTTTATCCCTCCTGTATCCTGCTGTGTTCCTGAGTACCTTTTACCTGCCCTGCTTATGTTCTCCTATGTTCCTGTCCTGCACCCCGGCTCTCACCGCAGGTAGCCACGTCAGGGGTAGCGACCTGGGGGTCCCGCAGCCAAGTCCATCCCGCTTTGCGGCGGGCTCTGGCGAAGACCAAGGGCCCCTTAGACTCCGCTCCCTGGCGTGGTCCTCCAGCTACCACCTCGCCTGCGGTGATCACAGTGGATCGACACCCGGGTGTCAGCGGTCGGTGCTTCGGCATACGTTTATCAGCGCCGCACCGTTACACTAGCTCATGTCACCCTCCACATGTCATTAAGAATCTTCCTGTGGGGAACTAATGAGAGTTTAGAGGCATTGTTCCATTAAAGATAAATTTGAGGAACATGTGCGAGAGGTTTGTCATTGTCTGATTCAGAGAGGCTACCCCCATTGGAACATTAACAAAGCTAAGAATAAAGTGGCTGGTCTTTCTAGAGAGGATTTATTGATGGCCCCTAAAAAAGAGGGGGGAGTGTCTAACAGTATAGTATTTTCCACACAATACAGTCCTCAGTTTAAAGAGATTGTTGCAATTGTAAAGAGAAACTTACCCATTTTATTCTGCCAACAAAATATGAAGAGATTATTAGAGGAGGAAGGTGGAAAATATGTATCCAGAAAGGGCAAAACTTTGAGTTCTGTACTATCTCCTAGTCTATTTTTATCAGAGTTGAATACGGGTATGACACAAAAAGGCTCATACAAATGTGGTCACACTCATTGCATTGCATGCGGTTTTATGCAGGTAGCAAAGCGGTTTAAATCTACTACACATGATAGAACGTATAGTATTCTGTCCTACATAAATTGTAATACGAAATATGTTGTTTACATGATAACTTGCACCTTTTGTCAACTTCAGTATGTAGGCAGCACGCCAACTGCACTTAAAATCCGCATTCGTCGCCATTTATCGGATAAACGTAAGACGGCAACAATAGGAATCTCTATGGCTTCTAAACACTTTATAGAAAAACATCAAGGAGATACCGCAGGCTTTTCATTCACAGGTATGGAGAGGGTTTTTAGACCCGCGAGAGGAGGGGATCATCGCAAAAAATTATTGAATAGAGAAGCTTGGTGGATCTACCAACTAGGTTCACGTTATCCCCAGGATCTTAACAAGAGACATGAATTATAAAGATCAATACTGAGTTTGCCGTAAGGTATTTGTGTTATGTGTTTTATTGTTGGATTATAAAGATGTAAATTAGCTTAGGTAATGTAGGGTTAACATTGTTTCATGTTATACCCATGTGATTTGTTTTCCTATATAAAGCTATTGTCTTTACTGCTTTAGAAGATACGTATGATTAAGGTGATTATTTTTATTATTATTAATTGTGTGCGTGTTACCACGGCATTCAAGTTATTTTATTCGTTTTATGATGTTTTTCAACAATTTAATAAAAAGTGATTTTACCTTTTTTCCAAGTAACTGGATTGAGCTGGAGATTTTTCTTTTTCATTTGAGTTCCTCTATGGCGCTTCAACACTAGGGGGCGTGCAATCGCTTATACAGCTGAATGCAATGTAATACAATGCATTAGGGGGTACAAAGATGTTTTTACTACTTCTTGACTGGGAGAAATATGGCGGCAATGGAAGACTTCACAATACAGGGGCCCCGGATCGGAGTGAGGGGACAGTGTTGCATTACCCGTTACCCATCTCTTTAGATGCTGTGGCCATCTTTGCTGCACGTTCTAAGGGGTTAAACAGCACCAGTGATGGCACAATCCGCAGCTATACAACTGGCAGCAATGTAGCCATTTATAAGGGCTGCAGTCACACAGGCAGTTCTCATGCAGGATTTTTGAGCCACTGTAAGAAGTGAAAGTAATTGAGAAATACCACAGTGAGTTCCCATTTCATTATCTCAGCGGAGACCGTCCTGTGTGCAGCTGAGACAGAAGCGAGACCGGCGGCGAATGGACTCCATAAGGTCCTGGGTAGGTTGTCCACAGGGGTCTGGAAGCCGACTGCATTCCCACAGCTGCTGGAGGGGCCATAGAGTCAATATCACCACCCAAGGGCCCAATTTTGGGTCTGTAGAGTTAAGCTCCAGGGTAATGCTTGGAAGTCTTGTTCATGCTCCTTCACCCAATGTTTTACACATTTTCTAGCTGTGTGACATGTCACATTGTCTTGCTGGAAGACCCCATCCCCCCGGGGACACAATCAGCATGTTTGGATGCATGTGATCTGCAAGAATGGATTCATACTGGGTATGGGCACCATACACAAGGATGAGTGGCCCGGAGGACACCCCAAAAACTTCCCCCAGACCATAATGCTGCCACTTCCAGCTAGTGTTCTTCCAGCCAAAGGGAGCGTGCAGGGTTGTTTATCTCTGGTGTTTCTGACCATCCATTCCATGAAGCAGAAAATGTGACTCAGAGAAAAAAAAAACCTTTGCCAAACAGTGGAGTCTAATTCTGATACTGCCAGGAAAACTGAAGCTTTTAATGCTGATGCAGCTTGATTAGTAGAGATGTGGAGACATCCGTCTGCTTTGGCACCCCCAATGCATTATATGTTAGATGAAAATGCATTGATATCTGTATGATCCAGGAGCCAAAACACAGTTTAGGGTTAGCAGAGGTTTGCAGCGAACATCCGTCGCTCCAGGGCCCCATACACAGTAGGGTTAGCAGAGGTGCAGTGAATCTGTCTGCTGCGGGGTCCATAACACAGTAGGGAATTAGCAGAGGTGCAGTTGACATCCATCTGCTTGGGCCCATAACAATAGGGTTAGCAGAGGTGCAGTGACATCTGTCTGCTCTGGGGCCCCATGCACAGTAGGGTTAGAAGATGTGCGGCGACATCTGTCTGCTCCAGGGCCCCATACACAGTAGGGTTAGTGGAGGTTCAGTGACATCTGTCTGCTCCGGGGCCTCATACACAGTAGGGCTAGCAGAGGTGCAGTGATATCCGTCTGCTCCGGGGCCTCATACACAGTAGGGTTACCAGAGGTGCAGTGACATCTGTCTGCTCCGGGGCCCCATACACGTAGAGTTAGCCAGAGGTGCAGTGACATAATCTGCTCTAGGAGCCCAATCACACAGTTGGGTGTCGCAGAGGTTGCTTCAGTGACATCCGTCTGCTCGGGGGCCCCATACACAGTAGGATTAGCAGAGGTTGTGCAGCAGTGACATCCTTATGCTCTAGGACCCAATTCACAGTAGGGTTATGCAGAGGTGCAGTGAACCTCCGTCTGGCTCCGGGGCCCCTTAACACAGTAGGGTTAGCAGAGGTGCAGTTGAATCATTGCGCCGGGGGCCCTTTACACAGTAGGGTTAGCATAGGTGCAGTGATTATCTTCTCTGGTGACTCATACATAGTAGGGTTAGCAGAGGTGCAGTGACATATGTTCTGCTCCAGGGCCCCATACTCAGTAGGGTTAGCAGAGGTTGCAGTGGAATCCGTATGCTCCAGGGCCCCATACACAGTAGGGTTAGCAGAGGTGCAGTCGACATCCGTTCTGCTCCAGGGCCACCATACACAGGGTTATAAGAGGTGCAATGGGACCATCTGTTTTTATTTTTTCTGTCCAGGGCCTATACCACAGTAGGGTTAGCAGAGGTTGCAGTACATCTGTCTGCCCAGGGGGCACCATAATAACGTAGGGTTAGCAGAGGTGCAGTGAACATCCGTTTCTGCTCCAGGGGGCCGTGTGTATTTTTTTAAAGTCCTTCATCAATCTTAATAATATCTTCACGTTCATCTTTTACATTTAGTTGTTAATGATGACACCAATCAGCAACATTAAATCTAATGAGTATCGGTTGCTCAAAGCAAAAACCACCTTCTCTTTGGTACTGCATATCATCCTTCAACAAAATAGGCACAAGGGGACTTCTTGAATCCAGCAGAATTACTTTGCACCTTCAGAAAATTCTGTGAGCATAGATGCAATGCAAAGTCAATTGAGCTCCTTCTTCTTCAGTGATTTGAGCTTATTTCGGGTCATAATTATGCCCAGTCCACCTGTGGAGTCCGTTGCTCTGAACAGTGAACTACGGTGGTGTATATTTTTGGAGGAGTGAGGGCATGACCCTGATGATGATATGTGTTAAGGATCACTTGTGCACACATTCACCGTATGCCTCTATGTACCTGTGTTAAGTTAGAAAGAGGAAACACAAGCGAAGTGAGCCAAATAGCTCTCTTGAATTCATGGCAAAAGTTTTAGGGCTAGGTGTCTGTGTATAGAGATGGAAAACATAGGATTTTATGATATAGAATGTGTGGAATTGTGTCCTTGTTTTATTATTGTTGTTGTGTATTTTTATATTGTGCATGAATATTGATTAATGTAAGCTTTAGTGACGCTTTTATTTCGCAGGCTTAGGATCCTGCTTACGCTTGAGAAAGGGGCGTGTCCTTCCCCTGGAACGTTGCGTCGGTTGGAACTGTGAACGTTCTTTTATTTTGATAACCTGAACATATATCTTTAGGCGTGACGGCCAGGGTACTGGGAAGGGGCTCAGAGTGAGCATTGGATCCCAGGCTTTTTGCTGAACATTTATATATGTGATAAATGTTTCTACAGTATTTATTACTGGAATTTTAAAGGTTTCTTTATTAAAGAGAATTTTGAAGGAAAAAATATTAATGAGAAATAGCGAATTATATATCGTGACAGCAATTTCTTTTGTGAAATAAAAAGATCAATACAACAGCAACGGTTGCGGCAGTCTGTTTCACTTGTATGTACACATCGAGCTGTCCATATAGGAGATAATTGAATCTATGGAGAGCTCAAAGCTTCATAATTCTCTTAGGTGCTGCATTGCTATCAGAGGCCAGTGAAACCATTCGCTCTGACAGAGGCAACTAACCTTGTTGGATCAGCTAAAGAATAAAATTTCTTACAACTAGATAACACTCAGTGTGGAAAGATACCTAAGTGGAAAAGGTTGTACTTGGACTTCAATCTACCGCCACTCTTCTCAATGGGAGGAGATGGTAGAGAATGATGGGATTACCACGGGAAAAATCCTGGACTATCTTATTGCAAGTGGGTACAGTAAGCTTCACTCATGAGTGCTTATCTACTTTCCAGCAGAGGGTTTTTCAGCCATTATTAATTGCCAGACCTTAATTCCAATCTCAAGTGATCCTGAAGATCCAGTGATCCTTACTCCTGATATGCTGCTTACTGGCATTGCTAATGCTCCTGCAGGAGAACTCGCAAGTAAAGATCTCTAACATACGGCCAATCAATGGAGACAGGTACAAAGCCTTGCCTAATACTTTTTGGGGACAGGTGGAGGAAACGTACATCTCCACTACTACAACCAAGGAAAAAGTGGCAAACCATTAAACCTAACCTCAGAATTGGTGGTAATGTTGTTCTTATGAATGATTGTCTCATAGAAATCAATGGCCTTCCTCTGGTCTTATCACCAAAAACGCCCAAGCAAAGTAGAGGTCAATGAGCATAGCAGAATGAGACTAGATGTTCCTCAGACCGGTACTGGAACTTACTTTTTCTTATTTTTCTTCTGAGACTTGGTTAGTGGGCATCGATTGACAACAGGCATGGAGTGTGCTGCTCCGACAGGCATTTCTTATAAGATTGTAACTGATATGTGTAATTCAAAAACCCCGCCCCCCCCCCCCCCCGCCCCCCCCTCCCCCCCCCCCAATACATTGCCCCCCCCCCCCCCCCCCCCCCCCCCCCCCCCCCCCCCACCCCCCCCCCCCCCCCCCCCCACCTTATTTAAAATAATCAAATGCCTTGGTACCACTTTGTGGCCGGTGTTTTGTTAAGAAGGTTCACAAATGTTTTATTGTTTTCTGCCTAAAATGAAACAGTCAGAAGCATTATGAGATGAAGAAAGAAAAGGAAACTCTTATCCACCTCAAGTTTGCCAGAGAAGGAGTATCTGCCATTTTCATGTTAAACCTAGTTGGAGTATGCACGGTAGTAAGTGATTTGGTTGTAAATTTGTCTAGCTATAGCTATATTCACAGACACTTGCTAGAACAGTTTGGACATCGTTGCAGATGCTTATGGACTATCATAACTTTTATTACACTGTTGATATGTTTGTTACAACCAGTCTGTGTATTATTTCTAATGTTTACTCTTGTATGTTCTCCAGTTTTACCTAATCCTATATCCCATTTTTAATAAAGTTACAAACTTCAACCACGGGTCTTAATTATTGACAAGTAGGGAAGGACATTTAGATGCCTGTCGAGCTCCACGTTGTCTAGGGGGGGGTACGTGAAGTGGGGACAGGACACCCCCTCAAGATCTTCTGGGGTAATGCCCAACTCCTGAGCTTCCTGTTTACCTCTAGATTTTAAAAAAAATTGTGCCATTTTAATCTTTGAATAAACAAGTGTAAATCCTTTGTCCATCCAAATGTATTAAATCTTGTTGTTGGGACAAAGGAAAGACCCTTAGAAAGTTCCTGTACCAACTTCATATGTGGTCCCCTCATGATCCTAAACCGAGAGAGGAAATGTGTTGGGAGCTGTTGCCTTGTTAATAGTTGCTGATTATTGGAGCCTGTTTGGCTTATGGCACTGGGTGCCATCCATCTATTTGAGGGTAAAATAAGAGACTTAAAGGGAGAGTCTACAGGATCAGGGCCGCCCTTTTTGGGGTGATGTCCCTGTTGATACATGTAGGATTTATCACAGGGAACTAATAGGGAGAGTGGTATTTATACACCTTCTGAATGATTGCTTATGAATCCGGAAATTATTTGAGAGGAACAGCAATACCGTGAGTAGCTTATGATCATCTGTTTCATGTCCAGGTGTTTATGGTCATATTTATTATCTCTGATCCTGTGTAAACTTGACCACCTTATCTTTTTTTCTGTATATTTGAGTGGTCATCGTATAGGGACTTTTAAAAGTTACTAATAAAGTTATATGTTTTAATAGGGGACTTTTTTTTTCTGTGACGCCACTATAACCTTATATTTGGTCTATTTTTCTGTGAATTTAGATACCAGTGTACACAGGCTCTGCAGACTGTTTATACTTCATAAGTGAAACAATATAGTGGTAGACACCAGTGTACACAGGCTTGTAGACTGTATATTATCCTCCATACATGATTCATATAGTGGTAGACACCAATGTACACAGGCTCTGCAGGACTGTATATTTATTCCAACAGTGACCATTATAGTGGTCAGCACCAGTGTTTACACAGGCTCGGCAGACTGTATATTACTGCATACAGTGTTCATTTAGTGGTAGACACCAGCGTACACAGGCCTCTGCCAGGGGATGTATATTACACTCCATACAGGGACCAGTAGTGGTAGACACCAGTGTACACAGGCTGTGTAGACTCGTATTTACTCCATACAGTGGACCATATAAGTGGTAGATGATGCAGTGTATACAGGCTCTGTAGACTGCATATTACCTCATGCAATGACCATATAGTGGTAGACCACCAGTGTACACAGGCTTGCTGACTCGTATATTACCTCCATACAGTGACATTTAGTGGTAGATATCAGTGCCACAGGCTCTGCAGCCTGTATATATTTACCCTCCATTCACTGACCATATAGTGGTATGTACCAGTGTACACAGCTCTGCGTCTGTACATTACACCTCCATACAGTGACCATATAGTGTTAGACAGGCAGTGTAACACAGGTCTGCAGACTGTATATTACCTCCTACAGTGACCCATATAGTGGTAGACACCAGAGTGTACACCGGCTGTGCAGGACTGTATATTACCTCCATACAGTGACCATATGTGTTAGATGCCGTGTATACAGGCTCTGGTAGACTGTATATTACCTCCATAACAATGACCATATAGTGGTTGACACCAGTGTACACAGAAATTCTGCAACTGTCATTTCCTCCATACAGTCACCTTTTTAGTGGCGATACCAGTGTAACAGGTCTTTTTAAATTTTTACTGCCATACAGTGCCCATATAGGGGTAGGTACCAGTGTAACGGGTCTGCAGACAAAAAAGGATTACAGGATTTAAATATGGGACCTCGTTCCCTTTCTACATTCTTCCACATGGTATGAAGTTTCTCCCAGCAACATCTCGTCTCTGCAGAATTAATCACACAAACATCACAGACTCCTTCATTTTCATGAACTATGTTGGGGCCCCGCACTGTGATGTATATTGGGGCCATAAACTATGTAGGGCCCCACACTGTGCTGTATATTGGGGCCATGAACTATGTAGGGTCCCACACTTGGGTATTTTGGGGGCTATGAAACTATGAGGGCCCGCACTGGGGTATATTGAGGATATAAGAAAAGAAGGGTAAGGGTAAAGCCCCCGGGACTCCCGGTATCACGGGTTATACAGTGTCCTTTATCCAACCCGGGTCACGGCGATCATCCTGGCTGGAGATAAAAACGGGAAAGGGCGAAAGGTAATCCAACTCAAGACGTGGGATTAAATTTTGTAAAAAACGTGGTTCATCTTTATTGAAAAATTCCCAAAAGCATGATTAAAACACCAAACATGCGTCACGTTTACGCGTTTAGGCTAGATCTTCAGCCCTTAATCAAATACTTAACATTTCGAATTCTTTTAAAATACCCACCCCGGGGAACTAATAAAAACTTTTTCACCTGATGTTTAACTCTTTGGGACAAAAATGATGCACACCCTATCTACCCCCAAAAACATTGAGTATTCAAGATATTAAAACTGGGGATGCATAATAATTTTAACCACATATAAAACCAAAGAAGACATAAGAAAAATTTGAAAAACATCAGATATAATACTAAACATATATATTGTCAGAAAGAGGAACTTTTTTATGGGAATGAAAAAAAACCAAAAAAAACCCTTCAGTAAAAATACAAAAGTCTGTTCTATGGTTAAGTCCTAAAGGGCACCTCGTATCAAGTGTCAAATCCAATAGCCTCCTATTGGAAAACCCCCCTTTTCCTCCATCCCCCCCACGTATGGGTTTTTTTGACATATCAATTCCCCATAATTTTTTAAATGTTCCACCTATTTTGATGTACATCCTGAAAATTTTTGGGAGATCCCAGACACTTTGCGGGACCTGGATGGTCGCATCATAAACATGTCCCTAATCCTTACGTTAAAAACATCTGGGGGACAGCCCACATACGAAAATTAACAGAATCCCCCAAACCAGGATACACATGGGGAACTATGACAGTTCATAAAATTATGGATTTTTTTTTTTTTTATGTTAATGAAAGATTCAAAATTTCCCCTGATTTAACCAGTATCGCACTGCCGCCCCCTACTGGTCCCCATTAAATAACCCTTGAAGTCAACCCATGTGCTTTTGCGGCCCGGGGTTTTTTTACAAACATATGGGTGAAACTATGTTACCATAGTCTTGGTTTTTGAGATGTACCGACCCCATCCTTAAGAATATCCCGAAGTATGAATCTGTATGAGCACCGTAAATACTTCTGTATTATTTTAAAAATCTCATAAATTGTCTACTGAAGCAGTAGTAAACTTTTGGGAACTTATTTTTCCTTCATGTTTTTTGGTGCTTTGATAAGTTTTTCCCATTTCTCTCTGATCTCTTTCACCCCCTCTCTCAATCTCCGGGTTTTTATCCCCCCTATTTTTTAATCTTTTGGGTAATGATATTCTTCTCTAATTCATAGGCTTCTGGACTGCTGCAGTTTTTTTTGGGAAATCAATGAATTCCCCTGGGGGAGATTGTTTATCACATTTTTGGGGGGCACTTGATGCGTGCAGAATTTTTACCCCTGCAATGGTTTTCTATATGTAGCTGAGTGAATTTTCCCACTACCTAAATCACCCATAATTTCAGATCCAAAAATTTGTATCTCCGGAATTCCTTTCATAGGGAAATTTTTCAAATTCTCCGGGTTTGGGAATTAGATAATTTAAAAAAAGAGGTACCGCATAAATCCCTGCCAGTTTTGCAGGGTATCGTCTATGTATCTGCCATACCAGTAAATGTTGCAGCAAAGGGAATCATCTTTTAAAATTTTTTTTTCCTCCCACCAAAAGCCACAATATATTCGTAAAGGGGGTGAAAAACCCCCCCCAGGGGCACCCCTGTATTTGAAAATGAACATGTCACCAAAAGAAAAATATTTATGGCCCAAAGAAATTCTGTACTAACAAGATGTACTGTTTTTTAAATATCGCTATATAAATTTATTTACCATTTGGCCCTAGTCCCGAAATGCCAAATTGTGGGGGTGAGGTGTATAGGGAAACGATGTCACACGAAACCCAAAGAAATTCTGGCCTCCATGGACCCGTTATACACTTTAATATTTCCCCTGGAATCCAAAAAAAACTGGGAGATTTTTTACCAAGGTTGGAGGTGCCTATCAGCCATGTTTAAAAATTTTCATATATCGAACCAAGCCAAAAATAATGGAACATTGGCGGGGGGGAAAATCCCTTTAGTACTTTGGGAAACCCGGGGTGAAATATAGGGTCCAAGGAAATTTTACTGTATGTCGTCCCTCTTTTTAAAGGGTTATATTTCCAAAGTGAGCCCTTCCTGCAATAGTTTTCTACCCCTTTTTAGAGAAGACTTAGTAGGATCTGTAGTAATTTTCCTATATACATATCTACACTGGCATATTGCGACTTCTCTAAAATACAAATCCTATCCGTACTGTTATAGTCCCTCCTTTGTCTGATGCGCTTTTTAAAAGAGGGATGGATTGAAATTTCCCAAAACTTTGAGGACCTGTGATTCCTACCCTTAATTCCATGGTTTTTGGTGTGTTTTTTGGTGAATCTCTGAGCTCCCTTCCCCAAGAATTGAAAATCCCCATGGATGCGGTTCTCGAGTTTACCGGGGGGAAAAATTCCCCATTCCAATATATTTAGATTAAACAATGTGGTAATATTATTAGTAATGCCAGGGCCCCCATCAATTCCTTAAAAGCAGAGGGACTTCTGTTCAAAAAATTTAAGCCTCGAGGAAAAAAAATTTTCTAAAAACCCGGTTACATCTTTATTAAGAGTTTCTGAAATTATTTCAAAAAAGTTTTCTTGACTGTAAGAACTGACAAAAAAATTGACATCCTTTATCGTCTCGTTAAAAATTAAAGTCCTAGCAGGACTAACCCAACCTCTGCCAAGGACTTAAACTGGTCAAAGATAGAATACAGCAGACAGATTTAATACATTAGAAGGTGAAAACTTCATGACTATTGTCCCCTATTCTGTTGGGGGGGGGGGGGGGAAAAAATAGGTAGGGGTCCTGGTTGAATTCCTGTATAGCCCGGTAGTACCTCTTATTTTTTTCCCCCCCCCCCCCGCGTGCGTGTCCTCGTCCCCCAAAAAAAACTGGCTTTTTTTTGGGGAATTGTGCTAGGTATTAGACTAGGAAACTAAGTATCCCCCAGAGTCTGAGTGTCAGTCCCCTTTTTGGAACTTTTCCCCCAGAGGCAAAAACCTAAATCTTTTATTCCCTTTTTTTGAATTTCTGTTTTTTTTTAAAATGACCTAGGATATAAGTTTCCCTTGCCCAAAAGCCCTTGAGATTTTTCCACAATAATCCAAGAGTCCTATTAAATTTCAATTTTTTATGGGTATGATATTTTTCCCCTTTAAATTTAGAAAATTTTTTTTAATTTTTTTTTATCCAAGAATTTATATGTTGGGTCCTGTTGATGAACCATTACTGCCTCCTTTGCCCTTTTTAGGGATTCTCCAAATTTTTTAAAGTGTCTTTTTTTTGCCCAATGTTTAAATGACATTAGCTTTATGAACAATCACTCAAAAACTTGTTCCATTCTGTTATAAAGGTGTCATATAGGTAAAAAGTGGGGATTTTTTTTTAACTTTGAACCCCTGGGGACATCCCCTTATCCACATAATTTTGCAGTTAGTCAGTCCCCCCCAAATCAATTGCTGAACATAACTTTTTTTTTCCCAATCCAACATCTTCGTTTTAAATCTGAGCTTTCATGTTTTGGGTGCCGCAACATCTTTTTTAAATAAAAATTTCGCTCTGTTAGTTGGCAGGGTTATCCACGTGAATAAATGGTTTCCTCCGGGGGTAACGGAAAATCCTGTTTTTTGGAAATGGGTTTTACCCCTATCCACCAATTTGCATGGACTAATTCAACAATACAAAAAGAAATGGCAAAAAAAATCCGGGAGCAAGAAACTCTCAGCCAAGTCCAGCATATATAGAAAAGAAGGGTAACGAGTACAGCTCACCGGACTCCTCGGGTATAGGGGTTTACAACTGTCTAAAAACCAAGTCCGGTGCACGGACGAACCTGGTGGAATGAAAACTCGCAAACTGGAAGCGAAGGTAATCCACACTCAAGGACGTGGATTAAATTTGTAGAAAAAAAAGTGTTCCCTTTTTTGAAGAATTTTTAAAAACATGATTAAAAACTCCAAACATGCAAGTACACGTTTTCCCTTTCAGGCAGTCTTCACCCTTTTAAACTAACATACTATGAAAATTTTCGAAACTTCTTAAATACCCACCCCCGGGAAAAATCAAATTTTTTTACCGATGTTTAACTCTTTGGGGACAAAAATGAGCACACCCTATCTACACCCATAAATTAGACGTATTAGGCTCCAAAGATTTGGAATCCAAACCATACCTCTTTTACCGCTCAGACAAAGAGGGACTATAACAGTACTGGAAAAATTTGTATTTTAGAGAAGTCACAATATCTCAGTGTAGATACTGTAATAGGAAAATTACTACAGTCCACCAAATGCTTCTCTAAAAAGGTGACAAACTATTGCAGGAAGGTTCACTTGGAAATACTAACAGTTTAACAAGGGACGACATGACAGTAAAATTTTCCAGGGCCCCCCATATTTCCCCCGCGTTACCCAAAGTACTAAAGGGATTTTCCCCCCGCCAATCTCCTATTATTTCTGGATGGTTCGTATTGAACATCTTAAACTGGCTAAAGCCCTCTCCAACCTCTGGGTTTAAAAAAACTCCTATTTTTTTTTCGGATTTTCCCGGGAAGTAATTTAAAGGTAGAACGGTGTGCAAAAAGGCCAAATTTTTGGGGTTTTGTGTGACATCGTTTCCCATACACCTCTATCCACACAATTTTTGGGTTTTAAAAGGGACTAGCGTGCCAAATGGATAAAAACACTCATATAGCATCATTTTAAAAAATACATCTTGTTATGACAGAATTTTTCTGGGCCATAACTATTTTTTTTTGGTACATGTTCTATTTGCAAAACAGGGCTGCCCCCCTGGGGGGGTTTTTCACCCCCTTTTTGCGAAATTTCTGGCTTGGTGGGGGAAAAACAAAATATAATGATGATAATCCCTTTTTTGAGACTTTTCTGGTATGGCAATACATAGACTATACC
>JAODAL010015245.1:0-12500 GCA_025379985.1 Phyllomedusa bahiana
CACCCGGTTTCCCCCCCTTTTTAGCCCGTGTGCCCCCTTGTAGCCGGGCCCCCCCCTTTTAGCCAGAAACCCCCCCTTGTAGCCAGGATGCCCCCCTTTTAGCCAGTGGGGGCCCCCCTTTTAGCGGATTGCCCCCCTTGTAGCCATGGCCCCCTTGTACCAGTGGGGCCCCTTGTACCCGTGGTTTGTTGCCCCCCCCAGGATCCCCCCCTTGTAGCCAGATGCCCCCTGTGCCATTTTGCCCCCCGTACAGGATGCCCCCCCTTTTTGCCAGTGTGCCCCCATTGTAGCCAGTGTGCCCCCTTGTACCAGGTGCCCCCTTTTGCCCCGGGGCCCCCTTGTAGCCAGTTGCCCCCCCTTTTAGGGAAAAGGTGCCCCCCTTTACCTTTTTCCCCCTTTTTTTAGCCAGTGTGCCCCCCTTGTAGCCAGGTCCCCCCTTTTAGCCAGGTCCCCCCTTGTAGCCAGGACCCCCCCCCCTTGTAGCCCGGTGCCCCCCCTTGTACCAGTGTGCCCCCTTTTGCCAGGGGAATTTTGGGGCCCCCCCTCTTGTGCCAGTGTGCCCCCCTTGTAGCCAGTGGCCCCCCTTGTAGCCAGGATGCCCCCCTTGTAGCCATTGGTGCAAACCCCATTTAAAGGGGAGCCAGGTGCCCCCTTGTAGCCAATTTTTTTTCCCCCCCCTTTTGGGAGCCAGGTGCCCCCCTTTTAGCCCTTTTTTTTTTTTTTTCCCCCCCCCTTACCAGGATTTGCCCCCTTGTAGCCCTGGTTTGGGCCCCCCCCCCCCTGGTAGCCATTTTTGCCCCCCTTTTAGCCAGTGTGCCCCCCCTTGCCAATGCCCCCCTTTTAGCCCGTGTGCCCCCTTTTACCCGTGTGCCCCCTCTTGTAGCCAGTGTGTTTGTAGCCATGATGCCCCCTGTAAAAATAATTATAAAATAAAAAAAAGATTCTCACCTGGGTCCCCGCGTCCCCGGGCCGGACTGCTCGGTGGGAGCTGCAGAGCGGGGGTAAGCGGCGTGACTCACACGCTGCAAACCACTCCCGGGGTCTCCTCGGCGGCAGACTCCAGGAGAGACGAGCGTCGCAGGGGGCCCGGTGAAAGCTGTCCCCCCGGCGCTGATACAGGGGGGAGTCAGGGTGGGGAAAGAGTCAGGGGGGCTCCTCCGGGCGGGCAGGGCGGAGGGAGCCTCGGCGCCCCGGGGGGGGGGGACTGCACGCCCCCGCCCCGCCCTAGGGAAAGGCCCCCGCTGAGGGTCATTAGCCCCCTCGAACCCTTTTTTGTATATATGCAATGAACCGCTACAAATAAATCTATAAGTCGGAAATGCAAGTCCACCTCTTCATATGGGGGGCTTTGAATGTAGCCTGCTTTTGATAGGGGGGAGCACCTCCGACAGAAAAAAAAACTGCATTTTTCTTTAAACCCAATGCTACCCAATATTCCTCTCCTCGCCGCCCAATACACAGGGTTGGGGCTCGGGGGCTTTTAACGTGGGGGCCCTACATTGAAGAAACGCTGTGAGCAGTAATAACTGACCCCTTTTGGGTAATAAAAAAACACTATCGGGGGGGGTAAGCGTCGAAAAGAATTCCCACGGGGAGACAAAAGGCACCAACAAACAGCCCTGTATCCCGCTTCCCGGAGCCCTTGATTTGGGGGTGTTCCAGGCTTATTCCCCCCGGATTTGTGCGCCGTATTAGCGCACAAATCCCCCCCCCGGGGAAAACGGGCGGGGCGGGGCGGGGGGCCGGGGGGGCGCGGGGGGGGGGGCGCCGCTACCCGGGTCCAAAACAATGCATTGTTTACGGCGCGTCCGCGCCGAAATTTAATGTGCATGTCACTTTTCTCCCCCCCGCGGGGTTTCGCCGGGGGGGAGGAGGGGGACGGATTCCAGTTCTCTTAACATGGATTACCGTAATTGCTGCCGCGGATTGGGGCGCCGTACGAAGCGCAAATCCGGCGCGGATACCGCCAATACGCGGCGAAAAAGCGTGTGAACAGCCTTAATGTACAAATTTGTTTTGTAGAATTAAATTGTTTAAACATTTCCAGCGATAAAACCTAAAAATATAAACGCACAAAAAAAAAAAAAAAAAAAGAAAAAAGATTAATGGTCGTTGAAAGGGGACCCCCCTTGAAAGGTTTTCAGGCTTAAGCGATCGCTTCTCGGACACAGCGCCCAGGGCCCCGAACTATTATCTAAGCAACCAATTTAAAAATTTTTCTGCCGAAAAAAACCAAATCCGGCAAATTTTCCATTTAAGAGTTTTAATCTGCGTAAGGAGCGGGTCCGGGGCTTTTTGGGGGCGTCAGTTTTTTGGGTTCATTACCCGGGAAAACAGAGACGAGGCCCACTCTGGGGCAGGGGCGCGGCACTCCACCGCACCCCCCGGAACGGAGGCGAATTATTTTAGAATTTTATGGATTGTTTCCCCCCCCCCCCCCCCCCAGTTTAATCTGAGGAGTTTTTTTTTTTAACTATTCATGGGCAATTATACAAGGGCATAACTAGAACTCACATTGTATCTCTTCATTGGCTAATGTTTGTTTTTAAACCTGGGAATATTCCCATTATTTTATGTCGTGATCAAGAGCCTGCACGCTCGAAACGCGTTGACAGGGTTTATCCCGTTTTAGCCTATTTTGTACTGCTGCAATATTGTAACATAATAAAGTTCGTTTGTATTCACGTACCTGGATTTGGAAGCTGGATGTCTTGCTGAGGAGCTGGGCGTTGCTGGCATGTTCGTTTGTGCGTGACGTAACTAGAACTCATAGGGCCCCAGAGCAAGATGAGACGGGCCCCACTGCCTAATGAGAAGAAACTAAAACAGCGGGATAAGTAGAGGTATAAATTATACTGCCAAATATCAGAGAACCCACATAGTAGAGCTGGGGAGCAGAAATCACCAACTACTGGTTCCCTACAGAAAGGAACATTGGGCCTTATGTATGAAGACTGTCTTTCTTACCCATAGTGACCAATCAGAGCTCAGAGTAACCGGAGCCCATAGCAACCAATCAGAGCTCATAGCAACCAATCAGAGCCCATAGCAACCAATCAGAGTATAGCAACCAGTCAAGACCAAGCGACCAATCAGAGCCACAGAACCAATCAGAGCCTAGCAACCAGTCAGAGACCATAGCGACCAATCAGAGCTCACAGCAACCAATCAGAGCTCATAGCAACCAGTCAGAGACCATAGCCACCAATCAGAGCTCATAGCAACCAATCAGAGCTCACATCAAACAATCAGAGCTCACATCAAACAATCAGAGCCCATAGCAACCAATCAGAGCCCATAGCAACCAATCAGAGCTCACATCAAACAATCAGAGCTCATACAACCATCAAGACCATAGCAACCAATCAGACTCATAGCAACCAGTCAGAGACCATAGAACCAATCAAACCAAGAAACCAATCAGAGTCACATCACAATCAAGCTCCAAACAAAGTCAGAGACCATAGCAACCAATCAGAGCCCCATAGCCAAACCAGTCAGAGACCATAGCGACCCAAACAAGTCCCATCAACCATCAGAGCTCACATCAAACAATCAGAGCTCACATCAACCCAAACAGAGCCCATAGCAACCATAAAAAAGCTCACAGCGACCAACAGAGCCCATACGACCAATCAGAGCCCATAGCGACCAATCAGAGTTCATAGCAACCAATGAGAGCTCATAGACACCAATCAGAGCCCAAAGCAACCAATCAGAGCTCATAACAACCAATCAGAGCCCATAGCGACCAATCTGAGCACTGGTTGCTATGGGCTCTGATTGGTTGCTATGAGCTCTGATTGGTTGCTATGAGCTCTGATTGGCTACTATGGGCTCTGATTGGTTGTTATGGGCTCTGATTGGTTGTTATGGGCTCTGACTGGCTGCTATGGGCTATAATTGGTTTCTAAGGGCCCCCCAAAAAAAAAAATGGGGCTGGTTTTTCTATGGGGTCTGAAATTTTTGCTATGGGGTGTAATTGGTTTTCTACGGGCAACAAAGACAGTCTTACTATTAACCCGGGGGTTCCCCAACCCCCACCCCCGGACCCCCCAACAGGGTCATGTTTTTAGATATCCCACTGACAAAAAGAAAACCCCTGTGGGGAAAGCTAAGGAAAAACCCCCGGGAAAAATGACCTGTTGGGGGGTCCGAGGGTTGGGGTTTTTGGGAAACCCCCGTTGGGTTTGACAGTTTCAATAACTAAGGGCCCCGTCTTCTTGGGGGCCCAGGGGCCCCCCCCCAACCTCTGGGCCCCAAAAGCATCACTATGACTAAAAAGTAAAAGCCCGTAGCATTGGTATCAAAAGTGGACCAAACTCTGCTTAAAAGAATAGTAACCTCCTATCCATATACCGATCGGCCATGAACATTGATTAACAAAGACTATGGCGCCTCCCCGGGCCGGGGCCCTTTAGCATCCCGGGAGCGCCAAATCTTGGGGGTTGATGAATTGGGAACAGGAAAACCGGGCAATAAGGGTCTTACGACCTGACAAAAGGGGGAAAAATGTGATAACTAGACGACTGGGTCACAGCATCTCCAAAATGGCAGATTTGCTGGGGGTTCCCCGGGGTTTAGTGGTTTGTACCGGGCCAAAAATGTCCAAAATGGAAAACCTTTTAAACCCAAATCGGGGGGCATGGGGGCCCCCAAGGGCCCTTGAAATTTTTGTTCGGGACAGGATAATGAACTGACACTTGGGGGACAGGATAATGATCTGAAATTGGGGGGCAGGAAAATGGACACTTGGGGGCAAGGGTAATGGAAACTGAAAATTTGGGGGGGGGATAAAAACAAATGCCCCTTTTGGGGGGGAGGAAAATTTTACAAATGACACTTTGGGGGACAAGATAATGAAACTGAAACTCCTTTGGGGGGGAGGATAATTTACCCCTGACACTTTGGGGGGAAAAACCCGGAAATTTAAAACTGAAACTTTGGGGGGCAAGATAATGACCTGACACTTTGGGGCAGATAAAACCCCTGACCCTTGGGGACAAAATAATGACCCTGAACTTGGGGGGCCCGGATAATGAAACTTTGGGGGGGAGGAAATGACACTGTACTTGGGGGGGGGAGATAAAGACCCCTGACACTTGGGGGGGGGGTAAAAGATACTGACACTTGGGGGCAGGTAATGATCCCACACTTTGGGGCAGGAAATGACACCGAAAACTGGGGGCCAAAATAAAAGACACTAAAACACTTGGGGGCAGGATAAATACACTGACAAAATTGGGGGGGAGGAAAAATTTTCGCTACAAAAAGGGGGACAGGATAATGACACTAAAGGGGCAGGATAATGACACTGACACTTGGGGGGCAGGATAAAACACTGACACTTTTGGGGTAAAGGGTAAGACAAAAAGGGGGGAGGTAAAAGACAAATTTACAAATTTGGGGGAACCAAGGGTAATGACGCGGAAAAACTTTGGGGGCCGGGTTAAAAGACACTGCCTTTGGGGCAGGAAAAAGACCTACACTTGGGGGGCAAGGGTAAATTTCCCCGGGCCCCCTTTTGGGGGGAAATTAATGACAACCTGGGCCAAAAAAATTTGGGGACAGGATAAGGAACCGCTGAGAAATTGGGGGCAAAGGGTAATGGCCGCTGAACTTGGGGGGGCAGGGAAAAAAAAAACCCGACCAAATTGGGGGCAGGTAAAAAACCGGATAAATTGGGGGGAAAGGGTAAAGACGCTGAACTTGGGGGCAGGATAAAGAAAAACCCCCCGGGCAACTTTTGGGGGCAGGGTAAAGACGCTGAATACTTGGGGGGAGGATAATGACGCGAGACTCGGGGGGCAGGAAATACGCCCGAAACTTGGGGGGGAGGAAAAGAAACCCCCCTTTTAACTTGGGGAAAAGGGTTAAAGACGCTAAACTTGGGGGAGGGTAAATTTTACGCGAAATTTTCTTTGGGGGCAGGTAATTTACGCGATACTTGGGGGGAAAGGTAATGTACTGACCCATTGGGGGACAAAGTAATGACGCTGTTTCTTGGGGGGGGCAGGAAAAATGAACCGATACCTTGGGGGGGCAGGAAAATTTGGGGGCTGACACTTTTGGGGGCAGGTAAAACCCCTGGCCCCTTGGGGGGGGATAATGACGCGACACTTGAGGCCGGGTAATGGGTTCTACACTTGGGGGGCCCGGGTAAAAAACCGGGCAAATTGGGGACCCGGGATAAATGACACTGACACTTGGGGGCAGGATAAAAAGACACTGACCACTTGGGGACCGGATAATGCACTGACACCCTTGGGAGCAGGATAATGACGCTGATACCCTTTGGGGGAGGAAAATGCGCTGAGAAATTTGGGGGACGGATAATTTAAGCTGATACTTGGGGGGGGGAAAAAAAGACGCTGGGTACTTGGGGGGGAGGAAATTAAAGCTGAAAACTTGGGGGGGAGGGTAAGAAAGCTGATACTTGGGGGCAAAGGAAAAAAAAGATACTGACACGTTTGGGGACAAGAAAGGGCGGTGAAACTTGGGGGGGAGGATAATGACGCTGATACTTGGGGGAAAAGGAAATGGAAAGCTGAAAAAAATTGGGGGACCCGGTTTAAAGACACTGACACTTGGAGGCCCGGATAAAAGAAAGCGACAAAAAATGGGGGCCGGAATTTAAAGACGCTGGGGCACTTGGGGGGCAGGGTAATGACACCCCAAAACTTGGGGGCAGGGTAATGACGCTGGGGACTTGGGGGCAGGAAATGACGCTACAAATTTGGGGGAGGCCCGGGTAATGATGCTTTAAAACTTGGGGCCGGATAACGACGCTTGACCCCCTTTGGGGAAAAGGGTAATGAAAACCCCGACACTTGGGGGGCCGGGTAAAAAGACACTGGCCAACTTTGGGGGCAGGAAAAAAGAAAACTGACACTTGGGGGCCCGGGTAATGACAAAAAGACACTTGGGGGAAGGGTAAAGACGCGGACCTTTAGGGACAGGTAAAAGACGCTTGAAAACTTTTTGGCCCGGGGAAATAATTGACGCTGATTTTTTTGGGGGGAGTATAAAGACCTGACACTTGGGGACGGATAAAAGGCTGATAAATTTGGGGGGAGGAATAAAGAAAGCTGACAACCTTTGGGGGGCCCGGATTTAAAGACACAAGGGGGCAGGATTTAATTTACGCTAATTTCTTGGGGGCAAAGGGTAAAAGACGCTGACACCTTGGGGGCAGGAAAAAAGACGCTGGGCCACTTGGGGGACAAAATAATGACACAGACAAATTTTGGGGGAGGAAAATTTAAACCCCTGAAAACTTGAGGGCATTAATGACCCCGATACTTGGGGGGAGAAAATTTACCTGAACTTGGGGGGGGGAGGGTAATACACAGACCCCCTTTGGGGGGCAGGAAAAATGACGCTGATACTTGGGGGCAAAGGGTAAAGACCTGACAAATTGGGGACAGGATAATGACGCTGACACTTGGGGGCCCGGAATTTAAAAACGCTGATACCTTTGGGGCAAGGGAATTTAAAGACGATGATACCCTTGGGGTCCCGATAATGAACCGAAAAACTTGGGGGAACAGATTTAAAGACCCCTGACACTTGGGGGCATAAAAAACGGGTGAAAAAACCTTTGGGGGCAGGGGACGCTGAAAAATGGGGGAAAAATATAAAGACACTGAAAACTTGGGGGCCGGAAAAAGCCCCCTGACCAACTTGGGGGGCAGGATAAAAAACAAAAAGACACTTGGGGGGGGGGTAATGAAACCCAAATGGGCAAAATTTGGGGGGGAGGAAATTTACCTGACACTTGGGGGGCAAGGGTAATGACACGGGCACTTTTTGGGGGGAGATAATGACAAAATGACACCCTTTGGGGGAAAGGGTAATGACAACCCAAGGGGCCCCGGATAATGACCCCTGACGAAATTGGGGGGACCCGGAAAAATGCCCCTCGACACTTTGGGGGGCAATAATGACACTGACACCTTTTGGGGGGAGGATAAAAAGACCCCTGAAAACTTGGGGCAGGAAAATGACCCGACACAAAGGGGTAGGATAAAAGACACTAAGGGGACCCGGATAAAAGACCGAACTTGGGGGACAGGATAAAAGAAAACTACACCCTTGGGGGGCAAAGGGTAAAACCACAACACTTGGGGGGGGAGGATAATACACTTTTTCAAATTGGGGGGAATAATGAAAACTACAAATTGGGGGCAAAGGGAAAAAGACAAAAATGAAAAACCCTTTGGGGGGGGGATAATGACACTAAGGGGGCAGGATAAGACGCTTTACCCCCCAAAATTGGGGGGGCAGGGTAATCCCCTGACCCAACAAGGGGGGCAAGGGTAAAAAGACAACCCGACACTTTGGGGGCAGGATAATGACACTGACACTCTGGGGGGGGGATAATGACAAATGAAACCCTTTGGGGGGGCAGGATAATTACGCGACAAATTTTGGGGGGGGAGGGTAAACACTGAAACCTTTGGGGGCAGGGGGTAATGACCAAATGAAAACGGGGGGGACAGGATAAAAGACCAAATGCACTGGGGGGCAGGATAATGACAAATGAAAAATTTTTGGGGGGAGAAAAATGAAAGCGACCTTGGGGACAAAAAATCACACTGACCAACCCAAAAGGGTTAAATGGGGCAAATTACACCCGTGACATTGGGGGGGTTTTAAAAAAAATAATGAAAAAGCTGAAAACTTGGAGTACAGATTTAATTTCCATTTAAATTTTGGGGGGACAAAGGGAACAACAAACTTTAAAACCTGGGGGGAAAAGGTTTAAAGACACTGAAAACACAGAGTATTGACCCCCAAAGCCCTTGTGGGACAAAAAAAAAGATTTCAAGACCCCCTGGGGGCAGGATAATGATACTCTAAAAATTGGGGTTTCAGAAAACTTTACACCCCGACACTTTGGGGTAAAAGAATTCCCGACACCCTGACACTTGGGGGAAGGGGAATGACAAACCCCGAAAACTTGGGTACAGAAACCCTGACCCCACGCCTTTTGGGGGGAGATGGGAATGACACCCCTGACCCTTTTTGGGAAAAGAATCATGGGCACACTGGGATTTTTTGGGGAGAGGGCAATGACACCCTACACCCGGGGGGAGAGGGCAATGACACCCTGACATTTGGGGTAGAAGGCAATGACACCCTGACACTTGGGGTACAGAATCATGACACACTGACATTTGGGGTAGAGGGCAATGACACCCTGACACTTGGGGTACAGAATCATGACACCCTGACACTTGGGGTACAGAATCATGACACCCTGACACTTGGGGTAGAGGGCAATGACACCCTGACACTTGGGGTACAGAATCATGACACACTGACATTTGGGGTAGAGGGCAATGACACCCTGACACTTGGGGTACAGAATCATGACACCCTGGACACTTTGGGGGTAGAGGGCAATGACACCCTACACTGGGACAGAATCATGACACACTGACATTTGGGGTAGAGGGCAATGACACCCTGACACTTGGGGTAGAGGGCAATGACACCCTGACACTTGGGGTACAGAATCATGACACACTGACATTTGGGGTAGAGGGCAATGACACCCTGACACTTGGGGTACAGAATCATGACACCCTGACACTTGGGGTAGAGGGCAATGACACCCTGACACTTGGGGTACAGAAACATGACACACTGACATTTGGGGTAGAGGGCAATGACACCCTGACACTTGCGGTATAGGACAAAGGCACATTGAAAGTTGGGGTGCAAGAAAAGGGCACAGTGATGCTTGAGTTTCTAGTACCAGGACACCCTGGCGCATGGGGTAACAGACCAATCCCTTATTCCAAATTAAGACCCCCAAGAACCTGCTCCCCAACCCAAAAACGAAGGGGGCATTATAAGGGGCATAATTCCTTTGCCGTTTCAGAAGCACCAAACTCCCTTTTACAAAAGTCAGGGAATATCATTCCAAGAAATTCGAGAAGACGTGATCATCCGTCCTATTTGTGGCATCGGTTCTGGGTTCTTCCTGCTCTACAGCTGGTGGACCCTCCTCTTGGTCTTTCTGCTATGGGGCTACAGCAGGGGACTTTTATTTTGGTACGCCACCACTTTGGCCTATTCTGCACAGTGACCATAAGATGGCAGTGTACGGCTTAAAATGCGTCACGCTCAGCCCTGGTTTGGGGCCTGTATCATGAGGAAGCCTCATGCGGTGGGAACTGCCATGATCACGCATGTGATGGTAGCTCTGGGCCGCTTGCCTCCCAGTTGACCCGAGGCGTGTTTAGGTTTTCCTCGACTCTGTTTAACTCATGTGCAATTTGCCAATAGCTTGATCTCCGGTGCAGAGCGCTCGTCATAGTGTAGCTGGTTGCTCTGTTCTTTCTATGCAGATTGTAACCTTCAAACCAGGTCACGGTGAGCTTGGTCTCTCCAACCTTGCGCAGATGAGGTGTAGCCAAGCGTCTCGTATGGGAGGCAATTTCATATGGCCGTCTGCTGGAAAACCTGGGTTGAAGGTTGGATCTCATCCATGAGCGCTGTTTACATTGTCTTGTAGTGTCGTGTTGCACCGTGTTAGCCATAGAAAGCAGTAGGAGAGTGAAGAAATCAGGCGATACCTTTTATAGGCTCAGCTTTGGAGAGTACTAGCTCTCTTCATCAGACATGATGTCTATGGTCAGCTTTGGAGGGTACTAGCTCTCTTCATCAGACATGATATTTATGGTCAGCTTTGGAGAGTTCTAGCTCTCTTCATCATACATAATGTCTATGGTCAGCTTTGGAGAGTACTAGCTCTCTTCATCATACATAATGTCTATGGTCAGCTTTGGAGGGTACTAGCTCTCTTCATCAGTCATGATGTCTATGGTCAGCTTTGGAGAGTACTAGCTCTCTTCATCAGACATGATGTCTATGGTCAGCTTTGGAGAGTACTAGCTCTCTTCATCAGACATGTCTATGGTCAGCTTTGGAGAGTACTAGCTCTCTTCATCAGACATGTCTATGGTCAGCTTTGGAGAGAACTAGCTCTCTTCATCAGACATGATGTCTATGGTCAGCTTTGGAGAGTACTAGCTCTCTTCATCAGACATGATGTCTATGGTCAGCTTTGGAGGGTACTAGCTCTCTTCATCAGACATGATATCTATGGTCAGCTTTGGAGGGTACTAGCTCTCTTCATCAGACATGATGTCTATGGTTAATTTTGGAGAGTACTAGCTCTCTTCATCAGACATGATGTCTATGGTCAGCTTTGGAGAGTACCAGCTCTCTTCATCAGACATGAGGTAGATGGTCAGATTTGGTGAGTACGAGAAATCATCATCAGACATGTCTATGGTCGGCTTTGGAGAGTACTAGCTCTCTTCATCAGACATCAAGTCTATGGTCATGTTTGGAGAGTACTAGGTTTCTTCATCAGACATGATGTCTATGGTCAGCTTTGGAGAGTACTAGCTCTCTTCATCAGACATGTCTATGGTCAGCTTTGGAGAGTACCAGCTCTCTTCATCAGACATGATGTCTATGGTCAGCTTTGGAGGGTACTAGCTCCCATCATCAGACATGATGTCTATGGTCAGCTTTAGAGAGTACCAGCTCTCTTCATCAGACATGTTTATGGTCAGCTTTGGAGGGTACTAGCTCTCATCATCAGACATGATGTATATGGTCAATTTTTGGGGAGTACTAGCTCTCTTCATCAGACATGTCTATGGTCTGCTTTGGAGAGTACTAGCTCTCTTCATCAGACATGATGTCTATGGTCAATTTTGGAGAGTACTAGCACTCTTCATCATACATGTCTATGGTCCGCTTTGGAGAGTTCTAGCTCTCTTCATCAGACATGATGTCTATGGTCAATTTTGGAGAGTACTAGCTCTCTTCATCATACATCATGTCTAAGGTCAATTTTGGAGAGTACTAGCTCTCTTCATCAGACATGTCTATGGTCAGCTTTAGAGAGTACTAGCTCTCTTCATCAGACATGATGTCTATGGTCAGCTTTGGAGGGTACTAGCTCTCTTCATCAGACATGATATTTATGGTCAGCTTTGGAGAGTACTAGCTCTCTTCATCAGACATGATATCTATGGTCAGCTTTGGAGAGTTCTAGCTCTCTTCATCAGACATGATGTCTATGGTCAGCTTTGGAGAGTACTAGCTCTCTTCATCAGACATGATGTCTATGGTCAGCTTTGGAGAGTACTAGCTCTCTTCATCAGACATCATGTCTATGGTCAGTTTTGGAGAGTACTAGCTCTCTTCATCAGACATGTCTATGGTCAGCTTTGGAGAGTTCTAGCTCTCTTCAACAGACATGATGTCTATGGTCAAGTTTGGAGAGTACTAGCTCTCTTCGTCAGTCATGATGTCTATGGTCAGCTTTGGAGAGTACTAGCTCTCTTCATCAGACATGATGTCTATGGTCAGCTTTGGAGAGTACTAGCTCTCTTCATCAGACATGATATCTATGGTCAGCTTTGGAGAGTACTAGCTCTCTTCATCAGACATGATGTCTATGGTCAGCGTTG
>JAODAL010015245.1:17500-35000 GCA_025379985.1 Phyllomedusa bahiana
CCTTACACTAAGGCTGGGAAATGTAATAGATTTATGGAGCGATACATCTTTAGTGTATAAAGAGCCATTTTTCTTTCAACCATAGTTTGAAGGACCATAACCCAAATGCAGAATCTATGGAATACACCCTCCCCACCTCCAGTAATAATCATTATATCACCATTGTATAGAAAGATTGCTTATTGCTGAGTAAATATAGTAGATATCTAGACACAGGGGCTTTATATAATAACTTAGAATATAATATATATCAATGAAAATATATATAAAATAGTAACTTACGTGTACAAGAATATAACTACTATAATACTGCCCCCTATGTACAAGAATATAACTACTATAATACTGCTCCTATGTACAAGAATATAACTACTATAATACTGCTCCTATGTAGAATATAACTACTATAATACTGCCTCCTATGTACAAGAATATAACTACTATAATACTGCTCCCTATGTAGAAGAATATAAGTACTATAATACTGCCTCCTATGTACAAGAATATAACTACTATAATACTGCTCCTATCTACAAGAATATAACTACTATAATACTGCGCCCTATGTAGAAGAATATAAGTACTATAATACTGTCTCCTATGTACAAGAATATAGCTACTATAATACTGCCCCTATGTACAAGAATATAACTACTATAATACTGCTCCCATGTACAAGAATATAACTACTATAATAATGCCTCCTATGTACAAGAATATAACTACTATAATACTGTCCTCTATGTACAAGAATATAACTACTATAATACTGCCTCCTATGTACAAGAATATAACTACTATAATATTGCTCCTATGTACAAGAATATAACTACTATAATACTGGTCCTATGTACAAGAATATAACTACTATAATACTGCCTCCTATGTACAAGAATATAACTATTATAATATTGCTCCTATGTACAAGAATATAACTACTATAATACTGCCCCTATGTACAAGAATATAGCTACTATAATACTGCCTCCTATGTACAAGAATATAACTACTATAATACTGCCTCCTATGTACAAGAATATAACTATTATAATACTGCTCCTATATACAAGAATCTTACTATTAAAATACTGCCCCTTTGTACAAGAATATAACTACTATAATACTGTCCCCTATGTACAAGAATATAACTACTATAATACTGCCTCCTATGTACAAGAATATAACTATTATAATACTACTCCTATATACAAGAATCTTACTATTAAAATACTGCCTCCTATGTACAAGAATATAACTATTATAATACTACTCCTATATACAAGAATCTTACTATTAAAATACTGCCCCTTTGTACAAGAATATAACTATTATAATATTGCTCCTATATACAAGAATCTTACTATTAAAATACTGTCCCCTATGTACAAGAATATAACTACTATAATACTGCCTCCTATGTACAAGAATATAACTACTATAATACTGCCCCTATGTACAAGAATATAACTACTATAATACTGCCTCTATGTACAAGAATATAACTACTATAATACTGCCTCCTATGTACAAGAATATAACTACTATAATACTGCCTCCTGTGTACCAGAATATAACTACTATAATACTGCTCCCTATGTATAAGAATATAACTACTATAATACTGCCCCTATGTACAAGAATATAACTACTATAATACTGTCCCCTATGTACAAGAATATAACTACTTTAATACTGCCCCCTATGTACAAGAATATAACTACTATAATACTGCTCCCTATGTACAAGAATATAACTGTTATAATACTGCTTCCTATATACAAGAATCTTACTATTAAAATACTGCCTACTAAGATAACTACAAAAACGAAGCAGTAATTACTGACATGCTGTAGACCTGACATTTTCTCCATAATTCACAATCAAATTTTCTCCTTAATTTCAATTATTGCAACAATAATATTAATCTGAACAGATGAATGACTCTTGGCCCTGAACATTAGTGACACTTAGGCCTCGTTCACACGGCTTATTTGCCGACGGATTGGCGCCGGATTTGCGCTTCAATACGGCGCCAATCCGTCGTAGATCATTACGGTAATCCACTGCTCTCATAGAAGAACAGTGGAATCCGTCCCCTCCTCCGCTCAGCAAATCCGCCGCGGGGTGAGGAAGTGAACATGCACATTATTACGGCGCGGACGCGCCGTAAACAATGCATTGTCTATGGGCCGGGAGCGGCGCCCCCGCCGCGCTCCGGCCCCGCCCCCCGCCCGCCCCGTATTGACGGCGGATTTGTGCGCGCAATACGGCGCCCCAATCCGTCGGCCAGAAGCCGGGTGTACGGGGCCTTATACACCCGGTGATAATATAGATGTGGACGTTTGTGTCTGGGACAACATTTTCTTCTGTCTGGCATCACCATCGCATATGCAATTATATTAATAGAACATGTTCATTTCTGATGGTAATTCTGGGTTTGGGTCATGCTTAGAGACACTTTACTTACAAACATTTTACGGCGTAGAGAAAGTTTTCAATTTAGAATGTAAATCTGTTTTCCCTTAGTCCTACCAGCAGCATAATGATGGGGGATTGGTACGCTTTGAACCCCCATCATTGTGCTGCTGACAGAGACAAAAGTAATTTATCAGTGGCTAGCCAGGACTGCCATCAGAAATTTCTGAGCCCTATACAGCTATAGCGTCTGGGCCACCCCTTGTATATAACCTCGACCATATAGTGGTAGATCCCAGTGTACACAGGCTCTGCAGACTGTATATTACCACCATACAGTAACCATGTATTGGTAGACACCAGTGTACCCAAGCTCTGTAGAATGTACATTACCACCATAAAATGACCATATAGTGGTAGCTACCAGTGTACACAGACTCTGCAGACTTTATATTACCACCAAACAGTGACCATATAGTGGTAGCTACCAGTGTACACAGACTCTGCAGACTGTATATTACCTCCATACAGTGACCATATAGTGGTAGATACCAGTGTGCACAGACTCTGCAGATTGTATATTAACCTTCATTACAGTGTACCGACACTGAAGTGTAATATCCCAGTGTACACAGGCTCTGTAGACTGTATATTACCTCTATACAGTGACCATATATTGGTTGATACCAGTGTACACAGACTCTGCAGACTGTATATTACCTCCATACAGTGACCATATAGTGGTAGACACCAGTGTGCACAGACTCTGCAGATTATATATTACCTTCATACAGTGACCACATAGTGGTAGATCCCAGTGTACACAGGCTCTGTAGACAGTATATTACCGCCATACAGTGACCATATAGTGGTAGCTACCAGTGTACACAGACTCTGCAGACTGTATATTACCTCCATACAGTGACCATATAGTGGTAGATCCCAGTGTACACAGGCTCTGCAGACTGTATATTACCTCCATACAGTGACCATATAGTGGTAGATCCCAGTGTACACAGGCTCTGCAGATTGTCTATTACCTCCATACAGTGACCATATAGTGGTAGGTCCCAGTGTACACAGGCTCTGCAGATTGTATATAACCACCAGTGTGAAGACAATACGAATCTAAAATCTTCTTATAATAAAACTTCAGTCTTTACTACATATTCTTAAAATTCCATGAAGCACATATGCACTTGCGTCCACACTAACGCGTTTCGGGAGAATGCCTTCCTCATAGTGTTCCACTACTGGAAGGGATTCTCCCAAAATGTGTTAGTGACTGAAGTTTTATTATAAGAAGATTTTAGATTCGTATTGTCTTCATGTTTCGACAGCAGGTATTGCAAAGATAGTGCAGTGATCCAAGCCATTTTCGAAGTGGCGCGGCCGAGACAAAATTTGGCGCAGACACTTTTTGGGGCTTGTTTTTGCCTCACAGCAGAAAATGCTCCGAGACACTTATACATGTAGACGAATGCTACACTAACAGAGAAGTACGACTGTCTAGTCTGAGACAGTTTTCACACATGTGCCCCTACAGATTCACGCGACAGATTTTTTATTCGGTAAAACCTGACGCATAGTCGTGGGTTCATTTACGAGGCCACAGTGTCTGTGTGGAATTTGCTTTAAGCAGTGACGTTTCTTTATTTCCCTTCATGCATATTTTAAAAACACAATGGAAAATTATGTCACCGTATAAACTGCCACAAGGATTTCCATCAAAATCAACGGGTGGTAAATTTTGCATAGGTTTTTGGTGCAATGGATCCTGGCGTGACTACCGCCTAATAGTGAGACTGCCAAATAGTGAGACTAGACAGTTGCGGTTAGCAACCAATCAGGGCTCAGCTTGAATGCCTCACTCTGCTCTGGAAGAGTAAAAAGCTGAGCTCTGATTGGTTGGTCTCTGACGTGAACTACTGCCTAATAGAGAGACTAAGCTGTTGACATTAGCAACCAATCAGGGCTCAGCTTGAATGCCTCACTCTGCTCTAGAAGAGTAAAAAGCTGAGCTCTGATTGGTTGGTCCCTGGGGTGACCTACTGCCTAACAGTGAGCCTAAGCTGTTGCCGTTAGCAACCAATCAGGGTTCAGCTTGAATGTCTTACTCTGCTCTAGAAGAGTAAAAAGCTGAGCTCTGGTAGAACCAATCGGCGCACTTCATTTCGGTGGTAACTGAGGCTGCCCGCCATTACTGCTGAGGCACTACAAGTATCAGAGCGCTCGGATGCCAATCAGACACAATTATATCTTCAATGTGACATACATGCACATACTTTATACTGGCTCTGAGCTAAAGAGGCCGACGGCAGCCAGTAGGCCCGCCATGTTAGGTCACTCAGACAGGGCCACCATATTGATTACGGCTGAGGAAGCGGGCTGCGCATGCGCCGGATCCTCATATTCCCCTCTGTTCCCCCGGGTTTCTAACATGGAGTGGGCGGGGCTTTAGCGTCACAGGCGGCGGGGCGGGGCTACGCTCGGGGTCGGAGCCATGGCCACACTGGATGCTGAGGTGAGGCGGATGGTGGCGGCGAGGAGGGTTGGGGTGCAGTGTGCAGGGCGCCGCCAGCCTGTGAGGGGGGGCTTGTCGGTGCTCTGCCTATTGTGTCGGGAGAGAGGTGTCGGGGCACCGGGTGGTTGGTCAGTGAGAAGTGCGGGAGGTGGGGACACTTACGGCTGTTGTTATTCCATGTGTGCTCTCTAGTCTGATGCTCCATTATCCTGCCTGCCCTATGTATAAGCTATAGTATACAGCGAGTCCCAATCCTGTGTGACCCCCTGATCCCTCATTCTGTCCCCTGATCCCTCGTCCGGCCCCACAGTAACCCCGGATCCCTCATTGTGCCCCCTGATCCCTCATTGTGCCCCCTGATCCCTCATTGTGCCCCCTGATCCCTCATTCTGCCCCCTGATCCCTCGTTCGGCCCCTCAGTATCCCCTGATCCCACATTCTGCCCCCTGATCCCCTATTCTGCTCCTCTGTGCCCTCTGATCCCTCATTCTGCCCCTCTAGACCCCCTGATCTCTCATTTGGCCCCTCTGTGCCTCCCTGATCCCTCGTTCGACCCCCTCTACCCCGTGACCCTTCGTCCGGCCCCTCTCTACCCCGTTGCCCCTCGTCCGGCCCCTCTCTACCACCGTGACCCCTCGTCCGGCCCCTCTCAACCCCTGTGACCCCTCGTTCGGCCCCACTCCACCCCTGTGACCCCTCGTTCGGCCCCTCTCCACCCCTTGACCCCTCGTTCGGCCCCTCTCCACCCCTGTGACCCCTCGTCCGGCCCCTCTCTACCCCCGTGGCCCCTCTCTACCCCCGTTGCCCCTCGTTCGGCCCCTCTCTACCCCCGTGACCCCTCGTCCGGCCCCCCTCTCCCCCCCTACCCCCGTGGCCCCTCTCCGGCCCCCCTCTACCCCCGTTGCCCCTCGCCCGGCCCCCCTCTACCCCCGTTGCCCCTCGTCCGGCCCCTCTCTACCCCCTTGACCCCTCGTTCGGCCCCTCTCTAACCCCGTTGCCCCTCGTCCGGCCCCCTCTCTAACCCCGTTCCCCCTCGCCGGCCCTCTCATACACCCCGTTGCCCCTCGTCCGGGCCCCTCTCTAACCCCGTTGCCCCTCGTCCGGCCCTCTCAGCACCCGTTGCCCCTCGTCCGGCCCCTCTCTAACCCCGTTGCCCCGCGTCCGGCCCCGCTCTACCCCCGTGGCCCCGCTCCGTCCCACCGTGACAACCCAATTAGCCCCACACTACCCGCCCTGAACCTCGATTTTGCCCTTTTCTACCCCCCATCTCCCCTCATTTAGCCCCTCTCGACCATGCTACCCGTATTTTCTTCACTGACATTATTGGCGGACCCATAGACATGCATTTTGCGCGAATAATGCATGTCTATGAGTCCCCCCCATATCAATTATTTGCGTATTCGGCGCTAATAATTGACATGTCACTCACCTCCCTGCGCGTACAATAAGATCATATTGTACGAGCGGGGACAGGAGGTGTAATCCATAGTTCTCTATGAGAACTATGGATTACCGTAATTGCGCCACATCTCGCCCGTATTAGAGCGCAAATATGCGCCAACATTACCCCGTGTGAACATACCCTTACTGTCTGTCGGTGCTATATGATAGGGTTGTCCCCAATATTCGGCACTGATACCTATGGACATCATATAGAGCAGGGGTCTGAAATATCGGCTCTCCAGCTGTTGGGAAACTACATCTCCCATCATGCCCACTGATGTAATTATATAAATGCATGATGGGAGATGTAGTTTCCCAACAGCTGGAGAGCCGATATTTCAGACCCCTGATATATAAGGTACCGTTGTAGAGAAATGTATGCTGCGTGGTACCAGTATTTTTTCTGCATTGTACTCTATGCAATGGCGCAGACCTCTGCCATGTTCCCTCCAACGAACCCTGGCAGAGGACATCCAAAGGGAGGCTAACATGACCCACTTCTGCCCTCTGTTGTGTAATGTCTGACTATGGATATGTTTACAGTATACACCGGGAGCTTTCTCAGCCGCAGTGTCATACGAGCCCCAGTCTCTGAAAGCAAGCAGAGGTCTTACCTTAAAAATGGTATAGATTTGGAATAAATTGGGAGAGGGGGGTGTATTGAAGGGTTATTCCTGTGTCCTAACAGATTGGAGAAGTTTGGCGTCAGCCAGCCGCCCAGAACGCATGTGGGGCTGCGCATGCGTAGCGCTATCCATTCAATTCTATGGGAGTTCTGAGTACAGCGTGCTGGGCTGAACACACAGCTCCTATTGTATGTTGAAAGCTGCGCATGCGTGGCCACCTCCGTGTTCTGCACACAGAAGATCGGTTGCCTGCTCTCAAGATAGGTGCAGGTACCAGAGGTGGGATCTGCACCCATCGGACATGGATAACATACCCTAGGTCTGAGATGGGAGCACCCCTTTAATGACCGACATTGTCCATGGTCTTTAGCTATATGTTTTTAATGGGATGTGACAAATGCATTGAAGGGGTGTTTCCACAAAATATTTCAATGGTGTATCAATAGAACGTGCTATCGGAGTCTAATAAGTGCAGGGCCCAACTTTAGGACCAGCTACTATTTCGGGAACAGGCCCCTAAACTGTTGGCCTAGAATAAAGATCTGGTCACACTTGTGCAAGATTCTCCATTCTGTTCTGTTGGTGTTCCGAGCAAAGCCGAGCATTCCGTTCCACTGTACTGGGAACTCTCATAGAACAGAATGGAGAGAACACAGCACTCCCCTGTACTGGGAACTCCCATAGAACAGAATGGCGAGAACACAGCGCTCCCCTGTACTGGGAACTCCCATAGAACAGAATTGAGAGAACACAGCGCTCCCCTGTACTGGGAACTCTCATAGAACAGAATGGAGAGAACACAGCGCTCCCCTGTACTGGGAACTCTCATAGAACAGAATGGAGAGAACACAGCGCTCCCCTGTACTGGGAACTCTCATAGAACAGAATGGAGAGAACACAGCGCTCCCCTGTACTGGGAACTCCCATAGAACAGAATGGAGAGAACACAGCGCTCCCCTGTACTGGGAACTCTCATAGAACAGAATGGAGAGAACACAGCCCTCCCCTGTACTGGGAACTCCCATAGAGGAGAATGGAGAGAACACAGCGCTCCCCTGTACTGGGAACTCCCATAGAATAGAGTGGAGAGAACACAGCGCTCCCCTTTACCGGGAACTCCCATAGAACAGAATGGAGAGAACACAGCGCTCCCCTGTACTGGGAACTCCCATAGAACAGAATGGAGAGAACACAGCGCTCCCCTGTACTGGGAACTCCCATAGAACAGAATGGAGAGAACACAGCCCTCCCCTGTACTGGGAACTCCCATAGAACAGAATGGAGAGAACACAGCGCTCCTCTGTACTGGGAACTCCCATAGAACAGAATGGAGAGAACACAGCGCTCCCTGTACTGGGAACTCCCATAGAACAGAATGGAGAGAACACAGCGCTCCTCTGTACTGGGAACTCTCATAGACCAGATTGGAGAAAACAGCGCTGTCCTGTACTGGGAACTCCCATAGAACAGAATAGAGAGAACACAGCTCTCCCCTGTACTGGGAACTCCCATAGCACAGAATGGAGAGAACACAGCGCTCCCCTGTACTGGGAACTCCCATAGACAGAATGGAGAGAACACAGCGCTCCTCTGTACTGGGAATCTCCCATAGAACAGAATGGAGAGAATACAGCTCCACTGTAACTAGGGAATCCCAATAGAACAGAATGGAGAGACAAGCGCTCATACTGGATCCAAGAAAGGTAAATATGGGTAAATTACTAACTTGCTCCCCTGTACTTGGGGGCTGTAGTAAAGTGTTTCGCACCCTTCTATATCCCTGCATGTCTCCTATATTTCACTGTTACTTCCTACTTATTTTTTTTCCTGCCATACGTAACAGGGGTGTTCCCATCGGACACATTGATGGCAGCTCGAGGCGTTTGTCTCGCCATAGATCTTGATGGCGTATGGGCAGGCTATGTCCTCCATGTCTGATCGTTGCAGGTCTCTCCTCTGCAGCTATCTCGGGAACGGGCCCCCCCCCCCCATAGTCTCTGTTCTGAATGGAGAGTGGGTCGCGCTTGCACACCGCTCTCCATTCTGGTCTATGGGATTTCCCAGTGCAGGTGAGCGGTGAGAACCCCCGACAGATCAGAGTGGATAGTCGTGCGCAAGCACAACCCCCTCTCCATTCATCCATTCAGAACAGAGACTTTTGGGGTCCCGGAAGTAACACCCCTTTAAGGCTACAGACAATAAAGTAGTGAAGGTTCACTGACCTGATATATGGCTTAATTTCATTTTTTTTCTTCTTCTTTTTGGCGCCGAAAATTTCAGCACGTAATCCTCGCCATTTCTTCGTTAGAAGTTCCGACGAGGGAACGGCACTGAATTTCCGAGAGATTTTCCGCCTCTTATAGTCAGTAATGGGAGGCACGTAAAATGCCTCCAGCAATTGGGTTGTCCTCCCATAGACGTCATTGTAGGAAAATCTGCAACAAAATCCAAGCCTGGTCTGCCCCGTGTGAACGTATCTTATACCTGCGCCGGCTTTGTTGTGGAGTTTGGTGCATAATTTAGCTGTGGGTTTCACTCTAAGGCAGGGGTGTCAAACTGCGGCCCTCCAACTGTTGGGAAACGACAACTCCCATTATGCCCACTGTTATAGATTATATAAATGCATGATGGGAGTTGTAGTTTTCCAACAGCTGGAGGGCCGCAGTTTGACACCCGTGCTCTAAGGCTATGTTCACACGGCTGAAACGCGCCATAATTGCGGGATGGATTTCACCCACAATTACGCCGTATGTACAGGGGCAGCAGGGGGGGGGGCCGGGGCGGCAGCTCGCCGGCCCCATAGACTTTCATTAACCACGGCGCGTATCCCGGCGGGATAATGAACATATCACTTTCTCCCCGATCGCCGTATTGTACGAGCAGGGAGGGGAGACGGAATCCATAGTTCTCTATGAGAACTGGGGATTACCGTAATGACTGGGGCAGATTTCAGCCGTATTTGCGTGCAATAGGGACTGAAATCCGTCCTCAAATCAGCCCTGTGAACATGGCCTTAGGCTATGTTCACACAGCTAATTGCAGCGCGTACAGTACGCCCCCGCAGTTACGCCGGGTGTTTGGGAGTTGCGCTGATACGTACTCCCGAGGCGCGGGGGGTCGGCAGCCCGCCGGCCGCATAGACTGTCATTACTTGCGGCGCTTAAAGAGAACCTGTCACATAGATTACGCCCCTCTTGCTGAGGGCAGCACAAGCGAGTGTCAGACCTGCTGTTTCCAGCGCTGTGTCCCTTATTCTGTAAGATGCTGAGGGCAGCACAAGCCAGTGTCAGACCTGCTGTTTCCAGCGCGGTGTCCTTATTCTGTTAGCTGCTGAGGGCAGCACAAGCCAGTGTCAGACCTGCTGTTTCCAGCGCTGTGCCCCTAAATCTGTAAGATGCTGAGGGCAGCACAAGCCAGTGTCAGACCTGCTGTTTCCAGCACTATGTCCTTATTCTGTAAATGCTGAGGCAGCACAAGCAAGTGTCAGACCTGCTGTTTCCAGCGCTGTGTCCCTTATTCTGTAAGATGCTGAGGGCAGCACAAGCTAGTGTCAGACCTGCTGTTTCCAGCACTATGTCCCTTATTCTGTAAGATGCTGAGGGCAGCACAAGCTAGTGTCAGACCTGCTGTTTCCAGCACTATGTCCCTTATTCTGTAAGATGCTGAGGGCAGCACAAGCTAGTGTCAGACCTGCTGTTTCCAGCGCTGTGTCCCTTATTCTGTAAGATGCTGAGAGCAGCACAAGCCAGTGTCAGACCTGCTGTTTCCAGCGCTGTGTCCCTTATTCTGTAAGATGCTGTGGGCAGCACAAGCCAGTGTCAGACCTACTGTTTCCAGCGCTGTGTCCCTTATTCTGTAAGATGCTGTGGGCAGCACAAGCAAGTGTCAGACCTACTGTTTCCAGCACTATGTCCCATATTCTGTAAGATGATGAGGGCAGTACAAGCAAGAGTCAGACCTGCGTTTCCAGCACTATGCCTTTATTCTGTAAGATGCTGAGGGCGCACCAAGCTAGTATCAGACCTGCTGTTTCCAGCACTATGTCCCTTATTCTGTAAGATGCTGAAGGCAGCACAAGCTAGTATCAGACCTGCTGTTTCCAGCACTGTGTCCCTTATTCTGTAAGATGCTGAGAGCAGCACAAGCCAGTGTCAGACTGCTGTTTCCAGCACTATGTCCCTTATTCTGTAAGATGCTGAAGGCAGCACAAGCTAGTGTCAGACCTGCTGTTTCCAGCACTATGTCCCTTATTCTGTAAGATGCTGAAGGCAGCACAAGCTAGTATCAGACCTGCTGTTTCCAGCACTATGTCCCTTATTCTGTAAGATGCTGAAGGCAGCACAAGCTAGTATCAGACCTGCTGTTTCCAGCGCTGTGTCCCTTATTCTGTAAGATGCTGGAGTTTTTAGAGCATTTAATGCTCAAATCTTATTCATGAGCAGGTGTTAGCCCCGCCCATCCAAAGGCAGCCCCGCCCAATGACAGTTATTCACATTTTCTACCTATTCAAAGTAATAGGTTTATCAGTTGAGGTGGGCGGGGCTAGTCTTAGGTGGGCGGGGCTTGAAAAAACTGACTTCTGGCTGAAAACTGCAGATTTGAGCATTAAATACACGAAAACTGCAGCATCTTACAGAAAAATGGACACAGCGCTGGAAACAGCAGGTCTGACACTGGCTTGTGCTGCCCTCAGCAAGGGGGGCATAATCTATGTGACAGGTTCTCTTTAAGCGCACCAAATAAGTGACATGTCAATTATCTCACCATGCCTACAATACAATCGTATTGTATGCGCGGGGAGAGGAGGCGTGATCCATAGTTCTCTATAAAGGGGGAATGGAGCATCTTAGTTATGAGGAGAGGTTAGTAGAATTGAATTTATTTAGTCTTGAGAAAAGACGGCTTCGGGGAGACATGATTAATTTATATAAATATATAAATGGCCTCTACAAAAAGTAATGGGGAGAAATTATTCATATAAAGCCCCCTCAATAGACAAGGGACATTTCCCTTTAGCTGGAGAGAAAAGGGTTCAAAATTCCCCGAGGAGAAGGGCTTCTTCACTGTAAGAACTGTGAATCTGTGGGAAAAGCCTTCTGAGGAGTTGGTCACAGCAGGAACAGTTGAGGGTTTCTAGAAAGGCTTAGATAACTACCTGAAACTAAAGATTATTAATGCGTATGTAGATATATAATATTCTGGATCCTGGCTGGTGACGGCTCTGGGGTCAGAGATGGGGTCTCCCCTGGAGCAGATTGGTTCTTGCCTTGTGGGTTCCAGGGCATTCACCAGTGGGGAGGCCGGGTTTGAAGTCCTTGTCTCCCTCCCTTCACCCTTGGTTGAACTTGATGATCACGTGTCTTCTTTCAACCGTACTAACTATGTAACTATGATTGGGACGCATTTCGCTAGTATTAGAGCGCAGTACGCTCTCAATACGTGGAGAAATGCGTCCCAAAATAAGCCGTGTGAACATAGCCTAAGGGAGCGTTCACACGGCACTGACAAAATTCCGGTCACATTTTCCGACCTGTATTTTGTTTTTTTTTTTTGCACGTAAGGGGGTGGCTTTTGTCCACGGTCTGAGGATTCAGTCCTCCCCCTTCACATATTCATGTTCCGAGCGGAAGAATGAACACGTTCTGTTTTTCGTTACGCCGGCGGCGTCAAAAACCGTCCGGCGGAAAATCCGTGCACGGATTTTCTATTTAGGTCTATGTAAAAGTTTTGGTTTTTTTTTTAAATTGAAAATTTGTATTCAATTTTTAACATGGGTAGAAAGGACATTGCACACATATACGCTTTACCAAAAATAAGGAGGAAAACTGCGGCTTTAAGTGCAAATGTCAGAACTTAGAAACGTTGAAATCAACTTTTGAATCGTGAAGATATAGAACTCTAAAACATAAAGACAGGGAACCACACGGACAAAGGGAAGAAAGGTGAGGGTAGGGAGGGGGAGCACGAGGGGGGGGGGGGGGCTTCAGGGAGAACCGGCTAGAATTATAAAGGGTTCGTGGTGCGAAAGACATCCCAGGCAAACCACGCTTTCTCAAACTGGTCCATTTTATCGTGCAGAGGGGCCATCAAGTATTCCATACGCCTGATCTCTGAAACTCTTTGGCAAAGTCCTCTGCAGCTGCGGCAGTTGGCGCCATCTCCCCGAGATCAGGCACCTGGCCGCCGTTAGAATGTGTAGCATTAGCGAAGAGTCAGCCTTAGAGAGACCCTGTACCGGGCCACTCAACAGGTAGTTTAGAGGGTCAAGAGGGATCCTCACCGCCAAGACCCTGTGCAAGAGGTCCTGCACTTGCAACCAAAAGCCCCGAACTATCGGACAATCCCAAAAGATGTGGGGGAGCGTCCCGATAGCGGAGTAACGTCTCCAACAAGACTGGGGGAGCTGCGGATTCTATGTAAAAGTTTTAACAGATGGTTTTCAGCTCCGAAAACCATCTGTAAATCTGACTGAAATCCAGTGCTGTGGGAACAATGCGCCCGAAGTACGGGCCGTAAATACGGTAATTCATAGCTCTCATTGAGAGCTGTGATTACCCGAAATTTTTAACTGACGCGTTTTACGCGCCGGGAGAAAGAAGTGTCGTGTCGCTTCTTCCCTGTGCTAACGCGCTGGGGATAGTGAATGTCTACGGGAGTCGGCGCAGAGCGTTTTAGAAGTATGTGCTGTCCAGTGCGTACTTGTAGAACACCCGGCGTATTGCGTTGCATACGGTACGCGTCGGCATACGCAGTGTGAACATACCCTAATGAGATCTGAGCTGTGGGGGGTTTGGTTTAAACCTCAGTCGCCTCCATTGAGCTGCAATTTCTCACGAAACGTTGGTGCAGATTCTAAAAACCAAAATTCCGCAATGTGTGAGTCCAGCCGTACGGATGACGATGCGTCAGCGGCCGAGGTTGGAGATGGGCGCTAACCGCTGTTGGTGCAGGAAGATCACTGATGTCACAGCTCATCTTCCATGTGAGTGTGAAGGGTATGTTCACACGGCATAGTCGCGGCGAGCATTTCGCCGTGTATTTGTGCTCTAATACGAGCGAGAGGCGTGACGCAATTACCGTAATCCATAGTTCTCATAGAGAACTATGGATTACGCCTCGTCGCCCCGCGCGTACAATACGATCATATTGTACACGCGGGGAGATAAGTGAAATGTCAATGAGTAATGCATGGCTATGGGGCCGGCGAGCTGTCCCCCCCCCTCTCCCGGTGCCTCGGGAATACGCGCGTATTAGCGTGAGTTCCCAAAAGACACGATTTGTTGCGGCCAGGGCTGTGGAGTCGGAGTCGGTGACTATGTTGCAGGAGGCGGAGTCGTCATAAAAGGGACCGACTCCGACTCCCAAAATATATAATAAGTTTGTCCAGTTAGTTTGATGCAAAGAGCAAGAGGAATTGGGTCCGGCCAGTGCTACCGCTCCCATATCTTCAGCCTTATCACATGAGGAGTGTAATTGATGACATGGAGCAGGCAAAACGCTGCCCAGGGGAAAAGATTCTGCTCCCAGGGCAAACAGATTTCAGCAAAATTTTTCACCTGTTTTCAAAGAAGTAGAAGAGTTTAGCCATTCATCAGACCTGACTGTGGCCGAGGTGATTCCTTTATACCCTGACATTGTTAGAGATGTTGCCCCTGTGGTCACCACTTTGCCCCCAACCCAAGTTAGTGTAGTGAGGCCATTCTCTAGCCTGGAAATAATGAGGTCAGGTGTGAGGTCATGTATGCAGGATCTGATGGAGGCAATACTATTTCTCAGAACAAATTCAGAGACTCCACAAATGTTCCTGCAGTGTTTTGCATATTTACAATTTTTTTGTGTTCTAAAGTCGTATCCAATAAATATATTTTACACTGACAAGCAAAAGGTAACAATGTTTTGAACTTGTGACTTTCAGGCTCCATATCTCTCCATCCAACTACAGCTTTGTACATAAAGGCTACTGTAATTTTATATACAGTCATCTTACACTTAAAACATAAATTTGACTTGAAAGTATTTAGCATCTGCTTAGTTCTGCAGATTCTTTCCTATAACTGCATTGTTACTGTTTTGCTCCTAAAAATCTAAATGTTAGTTTGTATTCTTATGTTAGTATTTGGTAAATCCACCTTTTGGTTTTCAATACTGCCTGAATCCTTCTGGGCTCTGGATCAGATTCAGCATATCTCAACCGAAATCTGATCCCAGGTCTCTTCTACACATTCCCAATGTTGGTGCAGACTGGACTTGGATACAAATACAGCTTTTTCTTCAACTCTACCCACAAGTGTTCAAAATATCAAAACATTGTTACCCTTTTGCTTGTCAGTGTCTGTTCTACCTAAATAGCTTGATTATTGTATCATAAGGTGATAAACAGCCGGATGTTACCATTTTACTACAGTAAAGTTATCACTTAAACATGCGCCGTGTATGAGGGAGTCAGGAGTCGGAGGTTTGGGAAATTGAGGAGTCGGGGCTTTGGCTTGCCGACTCCACAGCCCTGATTGCGGCGCATACTGTACACGCCGCAATACATCATGTGAACATAGCCGAAGAGTCCTTGTAGGGGTGCGAGGCCGGGCGTTGTCCCCTGCTTTATGTATGTGAACCTAGCGTGCTCGCCATGTGATGGAACTGGCCCCGGCTTTGTATTACTTGCTTCGGTGCTGTCGGCGCAGAGTCGGTGGCGATGTAGGAGATCACGGCCGCTTGTCCAGTCCGCGATCTTGGCCATCCCACCGTCTCGCAGGTCATTGGAAAAGGGGGGAAGTGTGGAAGAAGAAAAAAAAAACACCTCAGAAATGAAGGTGATTTTCTATTACAAGTGGTTATAAAATTCTGAATTTTCACTTTTTCATATTCATCTCCGATTACAATATTTGCTGAGTTTATTTTCCACCATCCTCATCAATATTCATAGATATGCAAATATAATTCTAGGCAGGTGTAGGTGGGGATAAGAGCAGCCTCAGGCGTTGGACATGTGGCACTACAGCAGTGATGCGGAGCCTAAGGTGGCGCGCATTGTGCCATCGCCGGACCCAGGCTCGGCCAGGCCCACCTGGGTGTCGGTGAAACCCCCACCGGACCCCGAGCTCCATGTCAAATTTCCACATAGGAGGCAAGTGGCTGGATGTCAGTTCACTTACCTCCACCGTCCGAGCGGCGCAGCGGCCACACATCTCCTCCCTCACTGCTCCCCATCTCCTTATGATATTTCGGGTATGTTCACGCGGTGTATTGTGGTGCATAATGTGCCCTCCGCGTACTTCTCTTCCTCGACGTACAATACAGGGGCACTCTATGAGAGTTATGAATTACCATAATTACGCCATGTGAACATACCCTTGCAGTCTCGGCGGGCGGCCATTGCAGACGGCCATTGCGCTGAGGCGGCAGAAGCACCAGCTTTAGGTAGGTCATACACACAGGGCCCGGGATCTGCAGAAGCTTCTCGCCTCCGTCTACACTGGAACCTCCAGCTCCTGCACAGTATTTGGGTCGGGACAGTCACCCCCCACAACGGCTCCTATAGGCTGAGGGCCCCATCATACATGAGGAGCTGTATATACAGTCCAACAGTTAGATTGTCTGTGTTGCCCATAGCAACCAATCGAAGCTCATAGCAACCACTCATAGATGCCAAACAGCGCTCATAGCAAGCAATCAGAGCTCAGCATAAGAAATGAACGCTGAGCTCTGATTGGTTACCATGAACTCTGGTTGCTAGGGGCTCTGGTTTGCTGCCATGAACTCTGGTTGCTATGGACTCTGATTTGCTGCCATGAACTCTGGTTGCTATGGGCTCTGGTTTGCTGCCATGAACTCTGGTTGCTATGAACTCTGGTTGCTATGGCTTGTTGGTTGCCATGAACTCTGTTGCTATGAGCTCTGATTGGTTGCCATGAACTCTGGTTGCCTTGAGCTCTGGTTGGTTGCCATGAACTCTGGTTGCTATGAACTCTGGTTGCTATGGGCTTTGGTTGGTTGCCATGAACTCTGGTTGCTATGAGCTCTGGTTTGCTGCCATGAACTCTGGTTGCTATGAGCTCTGATTGGTTGCCATGAACTCTGGTTGCTATGAGCTCTGATTGGTTGCCATGAACTCTGGTTGGTTGCCATGAACTCTGGTTGCTATGAGCTCTGATTGGTTGCCATGAACTCTGGTTGCTATGAACTCTGGTTGGTTGCCATGAACTCTGGTTGCTTAATCTGGTGGTTGCCATGAACTCTGGTTGCTATGGGCTCTGATTGGTTGCTATGGGCTTTGGTTTGCTGTCATGAACTCTGGTTGCTATGGGCTGTGGTTTGCTGCCATGACCTCTGGTTGCTATGGGCTCTGGTTTGCTTCCATAAACTCTGGTTGCTATGGGCTCTGGTTTGCTGCCATGAACTGGTTGCTATGAACTCTGGTTGCTATGGGCTTTGGTTGGTTGCCATGAACTCTGGTTTCTATGGGCTCTGGTTGCCATGAACTCTGGTTGCTATG